>JAPMOQ010013992.1:0-16840 GCA_026543055.1 Argiope trifasciata
TCGAATCGTTGGCGTCGAACCGTCGGCGTCGAAACAACCTGCTTCGTCGTATTTTGGTCTTGTTTTAGTGGCAATGTCTTATTTCGCATGATCTGATTCTTATTTTCCACAGGTTCTGCAATTGATTTAAAAGATAAATTGTCGGGAAACATCTGTATTATTTTATTATTATTGATTCTGTTTAATCTATAATAAAATCGGAGAAAATGCCAAAATATGTTCATTCAAATTACATGAAGGAAGATGGAAGTGTTGAAAACCGCAGTCGTAGGGACGTTTTTCAGACATTTTTCGTAAGCAAAAACCTGAAAACAAATAAGAAATAGTTTAACGTTCTCCTGTCCTATTCACGATTAGCGGAATTTCTCGGCAACTGCTCACAACCTATTAACACTTCCACTGTTAAACACCGCCAGCTTTCGAGATGCTGGATCTTCTTATCTTCGACTGTTTCCATCTGGTTTTTAGACCACCCATGAAGTTCATTGTGGAGAGGGGACCTGTCACTTCTTCAAAGGAAAAGTGTCCAACAGCTGGATTTTGGGCAGTCCCTTTGTGATGGAATCACTGCCACGTATTAAGAGTGCCATATACTAAGGACAAAACCTGATGTCGACGAAAGCGCCACCTATCGATGGGGTAAATGAGGCGTTGACCAAGTAACGAAGGAAGGTTTGATTGACAAACCGAATAACACCCAACAAGAAAAGAATTCCTAGTCCCTAGAAGATATTCTGTGTGGGAGTGTGACATTCAGAAGGTCAACCGACCCATCAAACTGCCCCCAATAAAACTTCCCCTTATTCTTTGAAAAGGTCTTATGGAAACCGACACTGTCTTTGTACATCACGAGAGGGGATTTTTGAACTACCCAAACCTGTTTGGAAAATATACTCTTTGAGTTGCACAGAAAAATCGTTCTGAGGGCCGCGTGAATAGGACTTTTAGAACACGGAACACATCACTGATTACTTATTGAAGTATTTCAATTTTGAGACATTTAATTGCTCTTCATAATTCTGTTAGTTAAGATTAGAGAATCCGGTAATTTAGAAGGAGTAATTGAATAATTTAATATTTATAATATTTCGTTTAGCAAGACTTCATTTTTAGCAATAAATGTGATTGTTAATTTTTTAATCCAAGGGAATTGGGGAAGATGTGCCTATGTAAATGTAAGACCTCAAACTCATCCCTAAACAATGGGATCAATCCTTTCTCTCAATAGATTTAATACTAACAGCGAATTTAAAGAAAATATCGCAAATTTTTTAAAATTTATATTTTAAAATTATTTATTTAAAAATATTAAATAGGCTTGAATGAGAAAGGAAGCGAATAAAAGTGAATTTTCAAACTCATGCTACGTATTTGATACTAGCCACTTTTAGTGACCAGCTGGTTCGCCATGAGTAATGCGTTCTAAAACTTTCAATTAAATGACATATTCATTAGCCTTGAAGTAATTCTGGGCATTGATTGGCCTGAAATTAATATTTTCTTTAAAGATGATGGACGGAAAGTTCTAAAAGAATACGTTTTCCTAATAATATTCTTTAATTTTATAAATCAGTCAATTTTAATTGTTGATTTAGAAGACTGATTGATGTAGCAACTTTCATTTAAAATATTAATAAAAATATTTTGTAAAATATGGCTCACAAAGCAAAGTATGAAGAAATCTAAAACTCATTATTCATAAATGCATTGTTTGACTCAAGCTGCATAAAATGTAATTATTTACTTCATTTAGATCAAATTAATAGCATTAAACAATATATATGCTTATTAATAATATTTTACAAATTGGCCATTGGACCTGAATTTGAATGCATATCCTGTATAAATTCAATCCTGTATAAATAAAGATAATTTATCGAATTAATGATTTAAATATGGCAAACAATCATAGAATCTTTTGCCTTGCATTTATTTTTTTAGAAAATATCACATTTTATATTTATTTTATTTTATCCAGTCACGTGCTGAAAGTTGAATTTCTTTATATTTATTGGGGATGATAATTTTTTTTCTTTTTAATTTGAACTTCCGTCATTGTTTTCTTTTATTTTATCCAGTCACGTGGTAAAAAACATGGTTAAAATATTTCTTTTAAAATTCGTTAAAAATAGAAGCTTAAGTTATACATTAAAACACTGATACCATTAGAAAGCTAATTTTTTAATCTTTAAATTGATGTAAACACCATGTTTGTGCGATAATATTTTCGAAAGTTATAGCGGAAAAACCTCGAAATTTCGCTTAAATTTTAATTAATTCAAATTCTAATAAAAAATTCGAAAAAAGGGCTCTGAGGTGCACATCTCCAAGGTATACATGTACCAAATTTGGTTGCTGTAGGTCCAACGGTCTGGCCTGTGGAGCGCCAACACACACACACACATTGAGCTTGATTTAAGTATAGATATAGATAGATGACCTGGTATTTCTATGTAGCTAGGATACTAATTTCTCCCTAATATTCTTAAAAAAGAGAATGTTCTAATTAAATGAGTCATTTGAACCACATTGAAAAGAAAAAATAACTATTTTGAAAATAATGTTAGAAACGTAAGTAATAGCATTTATCCTATGTGGAATATAACCAACTGAATATGATAATAAGCATAAATTGGAAAATAATTAATGAAATTGCATATATTAGATTAAATGTCTCATGGTTTTGGAATGTTTCAAAATGAAAATTCTTCTTGTCTTTGTAATAATATATATAATACGGTCATGTATATTTAACAAAGAAAAGAATAAATAAACAGCAAACTTTTCTTTCTCTGATATCCGGAATAAGTCAAAACTTTTCTGCATTTCTGAAGACTTATCAGTTTTTTTAAAAAATTTGTAAGTAACTAAAATTTAAAAAGAAAATTGTTTAAAGAGATTCAATTAAATAACTTGGTAGGAATGTTTCGCTCAAAATAGAAATTATGATTATCCATATATAACCATGAATTGGAAGAAAAATAGTAAAATATATTGTTACATGAATGCCAATGCGCATTAAAAAACCTTATATCTCTGTCATATAAGAAAAAGTTTTTATGAAAGAAGTGATCAACTTAGTTTTAGTTAATTTTTCTAATCCAGATTTATGGTTGCTAAAATCAGCTTGCTTTGGATCACTTACTCACAAGAATATATTTAACTTCAAATTCTATAGATATGCAACGTTTACTACTTTAAAAAAAAACTTATACTGTTCCACATTCTGTCCAAGGCATCTTTCTAATTTTCAATAATCACACAAAAATGGGAACTTGGAAAAACGAAAGTATTTAAAGCTTAATTAATACAAAAACTTTCTCATTCAGCATTGTTTATGCGCATTACAGATTACATTCGCATCTAATATAATTAATTTCACATTGATTCGTATACATCCAATAATTTATTACATTAAAGAGTCACAGGATTTAAAAATGGATGCACTTTATAAAAATTTCACTGTTGCATATTTACGAAACCTGAATTGTAAGTACAAGTTTAAAAAAGTATATTAAAATTATATTTTTATATCGAAATCTACACATTATGTAAAAATAAACCGTTTTTTCATAATTTCACCATATTGGTCGAAACAATGAAAGAGAATTGGGTTTCATTTCAACAATTAAATATATATATTTAAGTCACATACGTTTACAATATTTTTTAAATGTAGATTAAAAATATGAAAAATAATGTGCAGCAAAAGAGTGACATTATTAATAATGTTATTCTTCGAATTTAAAAATGTTGAAAAAACTTTTTGTGCTGTAGTATTTTCGGAAATTATCCCGGAAAACGCCAAAATTTCTCTTCATTTTTAATTAATCAAAATTATCATTTTTCAGTCTCTTGGAAGCTGTTCATAATACTTGGTTTTTACTTGTTCGGTTAAACAATTATTTTCTCAAAGCCCAAATATAACCAAAGTAAATACACGAATAGATTGAAAGATCAAAAGTAAAATATGTGGGTACAGAAATGCTAATATACATTTTTTTTTAATATTGCTTTGTTGTCATTTTGCTGTTAAAATTTTAATTTAATGATAACGATGCATGAAAACTTCTCTAAAAGCGTTATTTAAGATTTCTAAAATAGTTCTCAAATTACTAATGTAATTAGCAGATTTTGCACGGAGTTGCCCATAACTTGATAAATATTAGCAAAACAGAATCAGAAACATAAAATAAAGATATTAAATTGTATTGATCCTCAAAAAGTCAAAAAGTAATAATTTTAGACTGGTTTTTAAAATTTTTTTAAAAAGATATTGCTTAGCGAACGAATGTGATATACATACATTTTATTTTATTATAGATCACAGCAATTTTGAAGAAAACGTATTCAGAAATATGAGAATATTCAAATATTAGTAAATAAAAGAGGATATAGATCTTCTTATATCTTACCTCTCTTTAAATTAATTTAATTCCAGTAATTATTTTTCCAATAAAATCAATATTTTTTTTTCCATTAAGAATAAAATTTATTACCCTTTATTGCAAAATATGTAAATAAGAAGAACGTAATGTAAAAGATCAAATGTATGAAACATTGATGAAAATCGTAGACAAAGTAGCAACGAATTATAAAAAAGAAAAAAAAAGTGTAGCTATAAAAGTGTGCAGAGAACAAAAAACTTTGGAAACATTCTTATTTATTTGAAAGTGTTTCATTTAAAGGTGTTTTCTCCCTTTTTTGTTTTTGGGCCTCAATAATAGAAGATAGATCGCGAATTTTCATCTATATTGGATCAACAAGTACTGCCAATAAACAGTTAAAATAAAAGAAGCTCAATTTTTTCTCCATTTTTTTGGTTGCCAAAATCTAGCATCACGAGTTATTTTTTCTGTTTTTTACCCCTTCTCCGTCCATATTGAAAATATACAAAAACATCTTTGCGTTATACGCAGCTGACACTGTATTTAAAAATAATACTTATGGTTCTTATTTACAGTTGTTTTATTTCCAAAATGGATTTTTTTTTCTTTTATGGACTGATCTAGAGAAATATTTCTATAGGATGTTATGTATTTTACTTCAACAATCCCATCATTACCAATCAGCCCATCCCCTGAGCAGATGACCACAGCTGTGCTGGTAAACAAACAAAAAAAAGACAGAAAGAAAATGTTGAGGGGAAGACATAGTGAAAACCAGATAAGAAAAGTTACAAACAATCAGAGGGTAAAGGGAGGTGTATTCCTCTGCGAATGGGTGGAGTTAAAGGAGCGTTGGGAGGGGAGTGTAAACTATTTTTCCAATTTAGGTCTAAAATACTGTTTTTACACATTAAAAAAAAAATTAATATGCATCGGAAAGAAAATACCCAAACGGACGTTTTATATTTGCTACTTTTATTTTATTTATGATAGATTTTTTAATAAAAATGTTTAAATGGTGCAGTCGAAATTATGTGATATTTTAATAAATATTTAAAAAATACTTTGAAAAGTCCGAGAAAAAATTCCTTTGACAGAAACCTGTGTTTTTATTCCTTCTACCAATTGCAGTTGATTTCATAAAACAGAAACCTTAATATCTAACGGGAAAAGATCTTAGTATTTTCTCCATAGGATAACATTGCGCTTGAAAATTGTAGGTGGCGTGTATACGGCACCATTAAAGAGCGGAATGACTAGGACGCGTCATTGATGGACGGTCCGAAACCACGAAAGACAAAGGTAACAATTGAGGGAAATTTTTGCTGCATGATTGGTCGATGGAAAGCTGACGGGGGCCAATGGAATTTGAGGACGTGGACCTCCAAGACCAATCAGAAAAATGCTGATTGGTCTTGGAGGAGAGACATACCTTTGGGATTACTGACTGTGATTTCGATGCTCCACTTTGGAATCTGTTCTGACTAACACCTCGTCAGTGTCTTCTGGTGTTTTTCTTGGAGTTAATCGATGACTTTTCCTGAACTACTTTCAACGATAGACTTTCAACCAAATGTTGTGTAAATAGTGAATTTTTAACCAAGATTAGATTAAAAGGCTGTAAGTAAAAAATTTATCTGGAATTCTTCTTTCTCATTTGATCGGTAGTAATCATGTCATTACAACAGTCATATGGTTGAATATGAAAAAAATAATGATAAGTAAAAATCCCAATACTTTCTCCCTTCAACTATTTTTTCTGGATTTCAATCCTATATCTAAAGCTTAAATTGAGTCTTTACACCTGTTTGCTGCTTTCTGAATTCTTAAACTTTATTCTTAGTAGATAACCCGAAGTCATAAATGTACAACATTATATCTGTATGACGCAGGAAGTCACACTCTTCGTCTTAGTCACGCGACTTCAACACGTGTGTCTAGAAATGATCCAAAAACAGATGGTTACATCATTATTACATTTTATGTGCTTCAACGCAAAATGTTTTTTTGAGGAAAAAAAATTCTTTGATTTTTTTTAAAACTCCAAGATTCAGATAATTAAGAATTATACCGAGAAGATAAGTTAGAATAAATCAGCTTGAGAGCAATACAAATTTTATGCTGATTAGTTTTATCCTGATAATGACTTTTAATATTTTTTTTTCCGCTGTTATAAGTGAAACATAAATACAGAGATTATTGTAACCTCAAGAAACTAGCGGAATTGTTTTCATCTCGATTTTTTTGCATACTTTTCTGTTCACCTTCTGCATCATTTGAGCATAAAATGGGAATGGAATAGTGGAATGAATGAGGTAACAAACCCTCGAAGGTTAAATTAGTCCGCTGGCGAGTGTCTCTTAGTACTATTCGATTAGCATGTATATTGATGCTGTATAGCAGGGGTGGCCAAGACGTCGACCACGGAGACATTGTAGGTAATCCACGCAACCATCCCGATAATGACCTCGGATATTAACAATTTAATTTATGACTTATGACATAGAATTAATGAATTATTTAAAATAAAAATTTACTACAGTTTACGCTTTAAAGCCTAAAACAAACTGTGCAAAGTAATATAATGAATTTGTCGTTTTACCGTGGAGAATTAAACAGAAATAACTTGACAAAGTGGGATGCTTAGATTATATCCAGTAGTCTGCGCGATGATAGCGATGCGGCGATTCGACTTGTCTACCCGTCACACCCGCCCGTTTAGTTTCAGTTCTCAGTTAATCGTCTCACATTGCAGGTCTCTCGCTTCCTTCTTCACGGATACGATAATTTGTTGTTTCAACAACCCTTCCAAAATGACTCAGCCAGGTACCAGTGCTAAGAGAAGTAAAACATACCATTATCACAATGAGTGGGAAGATGATTTCTTTTTTGTTATGATGAAGGAGAAGGTGTTTGTCTCATATGTAACTCAAGTGTGGCACTACCAAAAAAAATGCAAACTTCGAAAGACATTTTAAAACCATGCACTTAAAATACGCTGCAAACTTTCCAGTCGGCAGTGAAAGTTCGAAAAGTTAAAGTGCATGAATAAGTCGAATTTACATTAACAGCAAACGTTATTTACGACACCAAGCACCAAAGCTAAAGCAGTAACATTGGCGTCGTTTAAAATTACAGAAGTCTTGATAAAACGAAAAAAAAAACCCTTTGAAGATGGAGAATTGATAAAAGAAGATTTTATAAAGCGGGAGAAGTGCTTTTCCACGATTTTAAAAACAAATTTGAAATAATATCGTCAATAAATAATATTTTTTGTCGCGAAACATTTTGATGCGACGGACTGAAGCTATGAATAATAATTTAGAGTATTTATTAAATGACGATTTAAAAGCTTGTAAGTTCCTATCACTTCAATTTGATGAATCCACGGATATTAGTGACATTGCACAGTTATGCATTTTTGTGAGAATGGTTTTCGAAGATGTGACTTCAAAAGAAGAGTTATTAACTATAATTCCATTGAAAGGACAAATGAGAGGCCAAGAAAGCTTTATTGATAAGACAGGATTTCCAATATATAAATTGGTCTCTATTACAACAGATGGAGCTCCAGTAATGGTAGGGAATCGAATTGGTTTTTTTGCCTTGTGCCATAATGATGAGGAAATTCCCAGTTTTACCAGCTATCATTGCATTATCCATCAACAGGTATTGTGTTCAAAAATAATAAAGTCTAACGATATGATGCAAATTGCTTTTAAATTCAATTCGTTCAAGTCTTCAGAGACGACAATTTCGGGCGCTTTTGGAAGAAACTGAATCAAAGTACGGAGATCTCTTATTGCACACAGACGTGAGGTGGCTAAGCCGTGGTGCTTTTTAAAAAAGATTTCGTATTCTGTTACCAGAAATAAAAAAAATTCTACAAATGAAGGGAGAGCCCATTTCTGAATTGAAAGATGGGAAATGGCTCATTAAACTAGCTTTTCTCTGCGATATCACT
The DNA here is from genome assembly GCA_026543055.1 of Argiope trifasciata. NCBI lineage: Eukaryota > Metazoa > Arthropoda > Arachnida > Araneae > Araneidae > Argiope > Argiope trifasciata. The sequence goes on from JAPMOQ010013992.1 coordinate 8,353, forward strand.
GCAAAACTTAATGACTTAAACCTAAATCTACAAGGAAAGAATAAATGTTTAACAGACATGATGAGCGCGATTAAAACTTTCAAAGAAACAATAAAAAGGTATGCGTCTCAATTAAGAAATCATGAATTGAGAAACTTCAAAAATATAGAGGAAGAGTGCATCCATAATCCAAACCGAGACTTCGAAGATTTCGCCGAACATTTAGATGTTTTGTTTGAAGAATTTGAAAGAAGATTCGCTGACTTAATTAGGTTGGAAGAAATACTCAATTTTATGATATTTCCATTTAATGAAAATGTCAACATTGATGAAGCATCTGAATTTAATAGACACCACATCAGTCACCGTCGAGGAAGGAAATTATTAAATTAAGATGCGATATATTTCTTAAATCCAGATCATCTAGCGATACTGATTTTTGGAAATTAATTTTTGAGGAAACGTTTCCAAATATTTACAAATTGATTTTGTATTTGAAATCATATTTTGGATTTACGTATCTTTGCGAATCTGCTTTTTCAACCATGAACGCCATAAAAACCAAACATCGGTTTCGTTTAACAGATGAACATTTAATTTCATGTTTGGGCATTGCAATAAGCTCATACCAGTCACAATTTGATAAACTTGTCGCAGATATACAGTGCCAAATTTCAACTAAACGAAGTGAATAGGATGGTCAATTTTTGATGTATGAATACTTTGATTATTTTCGTCAGTAATTTTTTATTTTGTAAATATTAATATTAAGTTGTTGTTTTTTTAGAAAAATTAGATAATTTACCATTTTTCTTGTTACCGGAAATAAATATATAAACATGTACGTTACGTTAATTTAACTCCGCCATTGGTAGACCACCTTCGATTTTTTAAATGTGAAGTAGACCACAGATCCCAAAAGTTTGGCCATTCCTGCTCTATAATATAGTTAGAGAATTGTAATATAATTTTGAAAATTGTGTACCCATTCTAGACGCCTTACAATATCCAGCTGGATAGAAAATTTGACTCAGATTTTAGTTTTGTTACAAAATTACATACCAAATCTTATTTATTTAAGCCATTATATTTTTGAGTTATCTCATTCCCATGCTCCCAATGATACATTCTTAAAAAAGTATTCCTACCCTCCTTTGACAGATTTAATACACATCTTCCATTCTAATGATAAATCTGTAAAGCTAATATTAAATGTATTATACTTTATAACAGTGTAGCTAATATTAGCTGTATTTATTTAACCATATGGCTAATATTAAAGGTTGTTTTCTTAAGTTATCGCTTTCAAAGGCATATGGACAGGCAGACAGATAGTTTTCTCTACTATAGTTTTCATCAACAGAAATCTGCAAATTTGGTATTAATCCGCTCAATCGAGTTCCACTTAGTCTAGTATTTGAACTGAGCTTTCGAGTTCAGTTCAAATACAGGAACGCTTGAATTTCTCTTTCTTAAATAAGAAAATTCCTTACCCTTTCAAACACCGCAACGACAATCCGAGATCTTAAGAGGCTGATGTACAAATGAGGTGTGGAAAATTTAGAAACAGCCTATAGATGGCGCTCTCGCCAGTACAAAGATTGAACTCCTCACCGAGAACTGAAAAATATCGTTTTAAACTTCGATGGCGAAAACAGCCACTTTCGCGGAACTATAAGTTCCTTTTTAGATTCCCCTTTTGAAAGCTTAAAAGCAGTTAGACTTAAATATTTGTATTGTGTCGTCATGTGTGTGTATGTGTCTCAAATAAATGTTTGTGTTAAAGATATGATCTCTTTTCTTTCCCGAGCCGTTTGCTTGCAAAACTGAACCACGAACTTTAGAAAATTTTTTACATGGTGCATCGGCCGGGAAAGCGATCATATTCGATTGAGACACATTTGCCTTTGGATACTGCATTTGCATCCCCTATGCAAATTGCGAAGACTACAAAAGGTAGGAATTTGACATTTATTTATTTACGTAGAAGATTGATTTAAAAATGGAACTCGATAAATTGAAAAAAGCAAGATCGTTTGGCAGAAGTTCCGTAACCAAATTGGTAAATAGAATAGAAGAACTTTTACAATCTAATGATTTGGATAAATTAGAAGAAAATGTAAATCAACTGACTATTAAAAATAAAGAATTAGAAGAAGTAAATAAACAAATAGGTAATTTCTGTAGTGTCGAAGAATTCGAAGCCGAACTATCTACTGTTTCTGAATATGCAGATAAAGTATCGTTAGCTATATTTCGCGCTGAAAAGAAACTGAAAGAGAGAAATGTTGTTAATACTGTAAATCTCGGTGAAATCCAAAATGTAAATATTGATGTAAATCAAGAATCTCTCATGGAACGTAAACAAGTGAAATTACCTAAATTGAACATTCAAAAATTTTTTGGTGACATATCTCATTTCACAAGTTTTTGGAATACATTTAAAGTTTCTATTCATGATAATGACGGTTTGACTAAAATCGATAAATTTAATTATTTGAAATCATTTCTAGGAGGTCCAGCTTTAAACGCTATTGAAGGCTTCGAAATATCAGATGATAACTATGACTCAGCAGTGAAAATATTGAAGGATAGGTTCGGTCGTAAAGACCTCATAATTAATCATCACATGAATGAACTCTTAAATCTAAGACCAGTTTATAGTTCGAATGACCTCTTAAGATTAAAGATATTGTATGATGATATAGAAATGAATGTGAGAAGTTTACAATCGTTGGGTGTTGAATTAAATTCGTACAGTACTATGTTAATTCCTATTCTTCTAAAAATCCTACCTCATGATTTGGTTTTGGAATTTAACAAGATTAACGTGAAAGAAGGATCCGAACCAGATATTCAAAAATTGTTGGATTTTATTCGGTTGGAAATCAGAAGTAGAGAGACTATTTCATATTCGTCTCGTAAATCATTTGATCAAAAGCCAGTCAAGGCCATTTGCCACATGGCCCAAAAGAAAGAACCGTTTCCGAATACTACGCACGGCTTCAACGTAGTTTCGAGAAATAATAAATCGTGTTTGTTTTGCAAAAAGGATCACCCACCAGAAATTTGCAACATCAGCGTCGATGAAAAAAGAAATAAATTAAAAACATTGGGCAGATGCTTTTTATGTCTGGGTTCAAAACATAGAATTAAAGATTGCAGGTCGGGTTTATTATGCAATCTTTGTGGGGGAAAGCATAATCCAACTATTTGTTTTAAATCATCGAAGAACAGAAATAAAGAGATACAGGAAACGGAATTTACTGAGTCATCCATATTTTCTGCAGTTTCTCATAATAATGAAAGAAACAAAATATTATTGCAGACTTGTTATGTTCGAGTTAAAACTAATTCTGACGAGTATTTTACACGAACACTCTGTGACTGTGGATCTATGAGGTCGTTCGTGTCTCAGAATTTAGTTGATAAAATAAAACCTGTAAAAATAAGAGAAGAAAAATTATCAGTGTTCGTTTTCGGCCATAAAAAAGCTATTGAAAAAAATTATGATGTCGTGCAAATATCGTTAGAACACAGATTTTTTCCGAATTCAAGATTAACTATTGAGGCTTTAGTTACTGAAGAAATATCAGGCAGTAACATATCGCCCCCTGAATCAGAAGAAATACTTAAAAATACAGAACTGAGGAATTATATAATTGCTGACTCCCCTAATTGTGATGAACCTATAAATATTTTGATAGGAGCAGATTACTATTATAAAGTAGTAACTGGAAAAATAAAGCATCTCAACAAAAATCTTGTTGCAGTTGAGACCATTTTCGGTTGGTGCCTACAAGGCCAACAAAGTGATAATCACACATCTCTTGTCTTTAATGTAGTTGTAGAGGAAAATTTGATATCAAAACAAATAGAAAAGTTTTGGAATTTAGAAAATTCAGGTTTAATTGACTGTAGTAGGGAATATGATTCTCTTGACAAGGAAGTTATGTCTCACTTTGAATCAAACATTAAGTATGACAATCAGCGATATACCGTTCGGTTACCTTGGAAGTTAGATAAACAAAATTTGAATAATAATAGAGAAATCGCGGAAGCAAGATTTTCCAGATTAAAAAGAAGACTTTTTAGAAATCCTGAATTATTTAACCAATATAAAGAAGTAATTGATGATTATATAAAACAGGGCATCGTAGAATTAGTTTCCAATCCGGATGAAACTGATAACGTCACATTTTATCTATCGTATAGAGAAATTGTCAGAAATGACCGAGCAACCAGTAAATTACGTTTGGTTTTTGATGCCTCCGCGAAGTCTTCAAACTCTTTGTCGTTAAACGACTGTTTACATGTCGGTCCAAATTTATACCCCGAAATTTTCGACATACTTTTGAGATTCAGACTCAAACCTGTAGCTTTCACGACCGACATGCGTCAAGCCTTTTTGAATATTTTAGTTCATGAAGATGATAGAGACGTCACCCGATTTTTGTTTACTAAAGATCCAATTGACAATTCTGATTCATCCATAGTTTATAGATTCACTAGAGTTTTGTTTGGGATTAATAGTAGCCTCTTTTTATTGGCTGCAACAATTAAACACCATTTAGATAAGTTTTGTATAAAGTATCCTGAAACTATGTCATTCTTGAAGGAGAATATCTATGTCGATGATGTCATTGGTTGTTTCAGCACTGTAGAACAAGCCCTGTCCGTTACATTACAATCGAAAGAAATTTTTGATAAAGCAAGTTTGAGCTTACACAAATGGCGAACTAATTCTGAATATTTGCAAAAATTGTGGAAAGAGAACAATATAATTTCTGTTGATGATTCCGAAAATATTGGGGAAGGAAATCCCCCTTACAAGGTTTTAGGTATAGCTTGGGACAATCGCAAGGACTTGTTCTATTTTGACGTGAATGGTCTGATCGAATTTGTGTCTAAGAGAATAGACACGAAGAGATTTATCTTACAAGTTCTAGGACGTATTTTCGATCCCATTGGTCTATTGGGGCCATTCACATTACGAATCAAGTGTCTGATGCAAGAAGTTTGGTCTAAAGCCACTGAGTGGGACGACGATTTACCTGCAGATTTAATCTCGACATGGAAAGGGTGGTGCAATGAAATTCCACAAATCGCAAACTTTACTGTTCCATGTTACTATTTCACCACAATTCCATTTGATAATTTCGAAAGTCTCCAACTACACTGTTTTTCCGACGCAAGTATGAAAGCATACGCAACAGTTGCGTATTTACGTGCAACGACACCTGATCAACAGATTGAAACAATGTTTGTTGCTTCTAAGAACAGAGTAACCCCTTTGAAAACCTTGACTTTGCCTAGATTAGAGTTAATGTCTGCCTTATTATCTGCAAAGCTTAGTAGTAGTATCCTTAACGCTCTGAACTTTAAATGTCCTTGTTATTTCTGGACAGATTCGAAAATAGTCTATTTTTGGATCAGAGGAACTGCTAAGAAATTTAAACCCTTCGTTAGAAATCGGATTGAAGAGATTCACAAGCTGTCGTGTCCTTCTGACTGGTATCATTGTCCTGGAGTGACTAATGCGGCTGATATGGCTTCAAGAGGTGCAAAGATTTCTCAACTCATTGAAAATTCGTCCTGGTTACATGGACCGGAGTGGCTACGTCAACCTGAAGAATTTTGGCCCAAACCTGAAAACCCTGAAGTGACCGAAACAGACGAGTTGGAATACAAGAAGGGTACAAATATCGTCCAAGATGAATGTCTGACTGAGGAATTGTCATACACTGTAGATATCAGTAAATATAGCAGCTTCGAAAAACTCGTGCGAGTTACAGCTTGGGTGTACAGATTTGTCATGAAACTGAAAAAACTCAGTAATGTTCAAGGTCCATTAACTACGGAAGAGTTAATAGATGCTGAAAATCACTTGATTAGAACCGAGCAAAGGAAATGGTTCAAAAAAGAATACGAATCTTTAAAAGAAGGTAATCCAGTACAGAAATATTCTCCGTTAATTAATCACAGGCCTTACATGGATGAAAATAAACTCTTAAGGCTTGGAGGAAGATTAGAATTTTGTGATTTGACCACCGAAGAAAAACATCCGATTATCTTACCTAAAAACTCATGGTTGACCACTTTGATTGTTCGCAAAGAACATGATGTAATCATACATGGTGGTGTAGCCTACACTCTTGCTAAAATAAGATCCCACTATTGGATTCCGAAAGGTCGACAACTCGTGAAGAGCCTTATCAGAAATTGTCTCATCTGCAAGAAATATTCATTGTAACCTACTACCCAAGTAACTGCACCATTACCTAAAGATAGGGTCAGTGAAACACCACCGTTTGTCGTATGTGGATTGGATTTCGCAGGTCCGATTTATATCAAAGAAGCCAAAAGTACGCGAAAATCTTATATCGTATTATTTACCTGCGGTGTGACGAGAGCTATACACCTGGAATTAACCTATGATATGACCATAAATTCTTTCTTAATGGCCTTCCGAAGATTTCTAGCTCGAAGAAATAACTGCAAAGTAATCTATTCAGACAATTTCAGAACTTTTCAGCGAGCTAAAAAGGAAGTAGATATTTTGTGTACTATAATGTACAATGAAAAATTACGAGATTTTATCGCCAAGCAAAGAATAGTTTGGAAAAACATAATGGAACGAGCTGCATGGTGGGGAGGTTTTTATGAACGACTTGTGAAATCGGTGAAAAATTGCTTAAGAAAAGTCATCGGAAAAGCTCTACTGAGTTATGAAGAACTTTCTACCTTGCTCGTAGAAGTTGAAGCTGTCCTCAACCTTCGCCCTTTATCTTATGTTTACAATGAAAATAATGAACCCCAACCATTGACACCAATGGATTTTTTGAATTTCGGACACAAGAATAGTGTTTATCCAGTGACCTTTGCCGAACTTATTGAAAACGGATCAAACAGATCGTCACTACTAAAAAAAAAGAGATATCAGACTTTGTTGATGAAACAACTGTGGTATAAATGGAAGCAGCAATATCTCTTGGACCTAAAAACTGCCCATTTTCTTAAAGATCCTCATTCCCAAAATGAACTGAAAATCGGAGATGTTGTCCTTATCGAAGACAACATTAAAAATAAACTCCTTTGGAAATTGGGAAAAATTGAAAACATCTTTGTTGGTCGAGATAATAAAATCCGTTCTTATGAAGTAAAAACTACCAACGGACTATTGAAAAGGGCAGTACAACATCTCTACCCATTGGAACTGTAAAAATTTCATAACTTTGAACTCTAAAGTTGAATTTTTTAGTAATTTTCACTTCTAAACTTACTATGAACATTGAACTATGAACAGTTTTCACAATTTCAGAGACTCTAATTTGGAAATTTATTCATTACTATTATTATCGAAGTTGCTTAATTATTCCTTTAAATACCCCTTTTTTTTCTTCTTTACTGAATCTTTATGTGCATTTATATGTTCATTGATTTATATGTGTATTTTATGTGTTAATTGAAACATAGTTAAATTTATGTGTGAATAGTTTAAATGTTAGTAATTGTTAATAATTATTCGTAATTTTTTGTTTTTGCTAGTATTTGTATTGAAGTTTAATTTAGATTTGTGAACTCTTAACATAGTTCAGGTGGGGAGTGTGTGGAAAATTTAGAAACAGCCTATAGATGGCGCTCTCGCCAGTACAAAGATTGAACTCCTCACCGAGAACTGAAAAATATCGTTTTAAACTTCGATGGCGAAAACAGCCACTTTCGCGGAACTATAAGTTCCTTTTTAGATTCCCCTTTTGAAAGCTTAAAAGCAGTTAGACTTAAATATTTGTATTGTGTCGTCATGTGTGTGTATGTGTCTCAAATAAATGTTTGTGTTAAAGATATGATCTCTTTTCTTTCCCGAGCCGTTTGCTTGCAAAACTGAACCACGAACTTTAGAAAATTTTTTACATGGTGCATCGGCCGGGAAAGCGATCATATTCGATTGAGACACATTTGCCTTTGGATACTGCATTTGCATCCCCTATGCAAATTGCGAAGACTACAAAAGGTAGGAATTTGACATTTATTTATTTACGTAGAAGATTGATTTAAAAATGGAACTCGATAAATTGAAAAAAGCAAGATCGTTTGGCAGAAGTTCCGTAACCAAATTGGTAAATAGAATAGAAGAACTTTTACAATCTAATGATTTGGATAAATTAGAAGAAAATGTAAATCAACTGACTATTAAAAATAAAGAATTAGAAGAAGTAAATAAACAAATAGGTAATTTCTGTAGTGTCGAAGAATTCGAAGCCGAACTATCTACTGTTTCTGAATATGCAGATAAAGTATCGTTAGCTATATTTCGCGCTGAAAAGAAACTGAAAGAGAGAAATGTTGTTAATACTGTAAATCTCGGTGAAATCCAAAATGTAAATATTGATGTAAATCAAGAATCTCTCATGGAACGTAAACAAGTGAAATTACCTAAATTGAACATTCAAAAATTTTTTGGTGACATATCTCATTTCACAAGTTTTTGGAACACATTTAAAGTTTC
>JAPMOQ010013993.1:0-30123 GCA_026543055.1 Argiope trifasciata
GTTCACGTACCTTCCAGACGCCAAGGATTGTTCTGTGGGGATTATGGGTCCTAATGTACTCCATGAAAACATTGCCCACACCATAATACCCCCACCACCGGCTTTCTCCGTCCAACTGTGCATCCGGGAGCAAGGGATTCATTTGGAAATCGGCGTATTCTCACACGCCCGTCGAGGTGATGGACCAGAAAACGTGATTCGTCGGACCATGCAACCTTCTTCCATTCCTCTGGTGTCCAATCCCGATGTTTCTTGGCCCATAGCAGACGCATTTGGCGATGACGTTCCGTTAGTGCAGGAACATACTTCGGCCTCCGGCAGCGTAGGCCCACACGCAGCAATGTACGCTGCACAGTGTGTTGAGAAACACTGTATGGGTCACCACTGTTATAGCTGGTGGTGATTTCGGCTGTTGTAGCCCTTCAGTCACGGCGAACAATGCATAGCAATCTCCGCTCTCCTCTGGAATCAATGCGCCGTGGACGACGCACTTTTGACCGCCGACTTGCCGTTTCACCATCCCTGCACCACCTTTGATATGTGCTCACAACAACTGCACATGAACAGCCCACTAAACGCGCCTTTTCTGATATTGATGTTCCAAGTCTCCGAGCTATAACGATTTGACCTTTATCAAAGTCTGATAAATCCGCTGCTTTTATCATTATGTGGCTAATCGCACTATGTTTAGAAAGACACCGCATACCCATTTTATATACTCCAATATCAACCATGCACGTGCAGTGATTCTGCTCCTGGGCTAGCCCATTCTCATAGATGGAGGGTGGTCATAATGTAATGGCTCTTCGGTGTATATATATATATATATATATATATTCTGTATATATACATAATAAAATATTAATTAATACACATTCCATAAAAATTAACTAACCTTAGGGCCCTGAATAGATAAGCAGCAAGTATAGGTACACTGCATGAATATTCAATAAATATAATAATAATTAATGCAAGTAATAAATTTCAGAATTTCATAAGTATCCCATCATTTTTTTTTTTATTTTCCAATTTTCTCTTTAAAGTTTCATGACGTATGCAAACTTAATAAAATTTATTTGGAGCAAACTTTTTTAATATTTATAAACAAACTTAAGTCACAAATTTTGTACTAAAATTTCAGTAAATAAAAATACATTTTGATTAGATTCATGTTTTCCACGAATCAGAATTTATGTTTAAGCCCAAAGGTTTGTTAATGGTCATAGAATAAGATTGTGCATTTCATTATTATTGCTGAAAAAATTTTAATATATTTTTAAACTGTTAATATACTTTCAAGAAATGAAAATGTATAATTATTGAGCTAATTACAAAGAAAATAACAAGCAGTTTTAATATATAGTCATATAGAACACAAATAGTACACCAATGCTTTGAGTGTTTAAATATTGTTAAATATTATAATTCTTATAATATAAAAAAAACAAATGTTCATTCCATTTAAATACTTTAGTTTTGTCACATCAAGCATAGTACTTCGTTTCTTCAAAATAAAATATTAAGAAGAGTGAAAAAATTATATATGATTCACATTACAGAACAATAGTTTGCATCGTTGATTGAACAGGAAAAAATTAAAAGTTTAAAGTAACATAAATTATAAAATAAAAAATAAATCTAAAAAGGAGCATCCATTTACCACAACATAGAACACAATTTATAAATCATCAACAGAAACAGCTGTTTCTATTAAATGTGATTTTGTAATAACAAAATATACTTTTTTAATGAATTATCTTCTTGAGATTTCTTTCAATTCTTCATTTTTTTTGTTTCTTATATACCATATTTTTGTGAAATTAGCCTTTATTTATTAAACAAAACTTTGCATAAGAAAACAGCAAAATAATAAATCATAAAATGTCTTTGCTGTTTCAGAATATAACTATAATACTGTTGAATTATATAGTACAACATTTTTGAAAATACATCCTTTTGTGTTCAATTTATTCGACGTGAATAACGGGCACACGAAAAGAAATATTATACTTAGAAACAATGACTTTTTTTGAAACTGAAAAATAATTAAAATTAAAAAATAAAATATGTGAAAAGAAATTATTTGACTTCTGTTACAGTTTCTTTTGCATTCATCTTTAGACAAAATTTTTAACAAAAGTAGTTTTAATGATGTTTTTCCATTTCATTTATTCTAATTGGAGAAAATCATTTCGCTGAAAGGTGATAAAGTCTTACTTCATTATGAAATCAATCAATCTTGTTTCTAAAAAGCAAAATTCATCTATATTTTTTCTAAACTCAGGAAAAAAAAGAAAAAAAAAAGAATAACACGTACATTTAAGCGATGAATACTACTTTTGTAAGCATGTAAAAATTTATTTTAGAGTCAAACATATTTTTTTTTATTTCATAATTATCCAGTTTGCTATTTTTAATATTTATTTATAGTGACAACTTCAAATTACTTTCTTGTTCATATATGAGAGCTACATATATGCACATTTTCACGAAGATCCAGACAGTAACAAGTCAAAAGTAACACTACATCGTTTATTTTCTCTATGCAACTCGTAAATGCAAGTAAAAAACCCAATTCCACAACTTGTGGAGCTCAGAATTTACACTTTTAGAAAATAATCTAGAATTAAAGAAAGTTCTAGATCATTAACAAATGAATAACTTGAAATTCAATTTTTAAATTAATGCGACGTGACTGAATTCGAACCCCTAATCTTGCAAGCGTCTAATTTACCACAGAAACACGCTATGTCAGCATGTTAATTTTGATAAAATATGATTTAATGCAAACACTGAATTTCTGAAATTTTAATTTCACGTTCTCGTTGGATTACAGATTACACCAGCATGATTGATAAACAGACTCATTTTAGATAAACTGGAACTTTTCATTTTCTACTTGAAAATGAAGATAACTCATTTTTATTTATTTAAGACTTTTCTCAAAATTCATAATATTTTAATGTAAATATGTATAATTACCAAAATGTCAGAAATAAAAATTAGGAATTCAATTAGCAGTTAAAATGCATTTGAAATGAAAACTTAATTACTCGCTTCTAAACTGTTTACTTCTGTTTACTTTAATTCATCTAATCCGTCTTTATATTAAATCGAATTTCTAAATGTTATAAATTTCCTTCACGTTTCTCATAATTTTCAATTACTTTAGTAACTGAATCAATTTGTATAATGTGAAGACGTCTTTGATATTTTAAAGAAAAAAAAATGCTTCAGTAGTTAGAGGAAATTACAGAAAACCTAAGGATGGTGGATTTTTTTCCAAATACAAAAAAGAAACCATAGAGTAACAAAAAATATTAAAGATATTAGTTATTGGTACCTTGAATAAAATAAAATCTTAATAAAATTAATATAATTTATAATTAGTCGTTGTGCATAGGATTTTTTTGAATCTCTATATTTTTGATGAGAAAAACGTTCTTAAGAAAGTTGACTTTTGGTATTAATAAAAACAACCCATTCTTTTAAAAATGTAGCTACATTTATCAACTACGTCAAATTTGGTTTTATATTAATTAATGCAGATTAAATTTCGAGAAAACTAATTAAAAATATCCTTAAGGCCTTGAAGAATTTTATTCATACAAATATTAGATTATAATTTACATTATTATTCTTTAATCAGCTAGCATAATTAGAATGCATATCTGACTATTTAAAACAACACAAAAATTTAAATACATCGGATGTTTATGTAGATTAGTTGAAAGATAAATATTAAATCAAACACTGGATATTTAAAATGTTAATACATCATTTCATATTATCTTTATGCATTTAAATATATGAATATACAATATTATCCAATTTATAAGATACGGTTTCAATTTATATTAAAGGAATTTGTTAAATGATAATTTATGCATTGAATTCTGGAAGCAATATGAATTCATTGGTTTTAAACAAGAATGAAAACTAATTAACTGAATTAAATTATTTATATTTATTATAACATTCCTTGGACAACCACATTCAATTAAAAATTATTATAATTCAAAAAATGAAAATTATCAAAATTAAACGTTGAAATTCTACATTACATATTTTATTTCATATATTTTCATATATTTTCATATATTTTATTACATATTTAAGAATATGATTGCGTGTAATGTTAAATTTCTAACTAATTTAATGCTATATTTTTAATTATATATTTCTAACTAGGCATATCAGGCAATTGCCTAAGATCGTTTGGCAAATGGAAATAACCTTAGACCAATTAAAATAATTACCATTAGAAGAGTTGTCGAAAAAATGCATTTGTAAAAAAAAAAATCAAATGCATATCTTTTAAAGTACGAATAATGTATGTTCTGATAATGTATGAAACCCGGCATTTTATTGAATGGATTGGAAGTGTATGGAGCAATGAAAGGCAGTCTGAGTATGGGACAATTAATAATGTCCGAGACATTTGCTAGATTTTATAAATAGAAAGAATCAAATCAGAGATGTATGGAATTCACTTAAGTTGAAAAAATGATCACTTTTTTCAAAATGATAATTTTTCAAATACCATGGACAAAGCTATATCTGATGAAAAATTAAACTATCCTGATGTTGGCGTAATCCCTGAATATTTTTTAGAGTACATATAGTTATACAATTTAAAAAATATGAATGATAAATTAGTAATGCTAATGCTGGTTACACACAATTTATAAAACTTAATTATTTCTTTTAATTTTTTAATCTGGTATGGGATTGTTTTATTTCATCCACTTCGTTTAACATTTAATTCAATGCAAATTACTTGTCACTACTTAATTAGTATATATATATATATATATATATATATATATATATAGTATATATAATACAATGATGGAAAAAAATCCCAACACCAAGAGAAAATTATTGTACAGTAATGAAATTTTAGGAATACTATTGTCTAGGTAATATATTTAATTGATTAAAGTTTCAAGATCACAGGTAGAGCCATTGGCGAGAAGAGCCATTTCAAATGTGAAATGTTGGTACATTAGTAACCGGTGTAACCGCCAGAATTTTGAATGCAAGCATGCAAACGTGCATGCATTGTGTCGTACAGATGTCGTATATCAGTTTGTGGGATGGAGTTCCATGCCTGTTGCACTTGGGCGGTCAATGCAGGGATGGTTAATGCTGGTTCGGGATGACGCTGGAGTTTTCGTCCAATGATGTCTCATACGTGCTCGATTGGAGAAAGATATGGTGATCTAGCAGGCAAAGGCAACATGTCGACACTCTGTAGAGCATGTTGGGTTACAACAGCGGTATGAGGGTGAGCGTTATCCTATTGGAAAACACCCCCTTGAATGCTGTTCATGAATAGCAGCACAACAGGTTGTATCACTAGACTGACGTACAAATTTGCAGTCAGGGTGCGTGGGATAACCACGAGAGTGCTCCTGCTGTCATACGAAATTGCTCCCCAAACCATAACTCCAGGAGTAGACTCTGTGTGTCTAGGCCGCAGACAGGTCACTAGCAGGCGTTCTCCTGGCCTCCTTCTATTCTGCTGGGTTCCTTCACATGTGGGTATTTTTGGCAATGAATTTGCAGACGAGGCTGCGAAATCGGCTACCAGTCTTTTAAATGACCCTGTTCCTTTGAACGATATTAAGAAATATATAAAAACCCTTCTAGATATAAAATGGCAATCAGAATGGGACAGTAAAGAGGCAAATAAGCTTCATTCTATCAAATGTTCCATCGAGTGTTGGCCCATTTTAAATAGCAGAAAATTGGATACCGTTATTACACATTTAAGAATTGGCCATACTAGGCTCACACATAGGTATTTGTTGTTGGGGGAGTCCACCCCTCTATGTATTTTATGCCAATGCCTTTTGACAGTTCAGCACATACTGATGGAGTGTCCACGTTTTGATTCTCAACGAGTTCGGTACTTTCATACTCTTCATTTTGTATTGAAAGACATCCTGCATAAAGCGCCTCATCCTCAACTTTTAACGTTTTTAAAAACGATTGGTTTCATTTACCTTATTTAAGTATTTTATCATTTTTTAAATGTTTTATATCTATGTGACTGTTCCTTTGTGCATATTTCTTAAGGTCTTAAATAGATTTTTGAAGCAGGTATTTTGATTAACCTTTTAAAACGTGAAATTTTACGAACCATAGGCTCGCATAGACCTTGTCGTTGGCGCTGTATGATCAGAAGTGGTTTTAGCGCCATTAAACTCCATCAACTTCAACTTCAACTTCCTGGCCTCCTTCTAACCAACAAACGGCTATCACTGCGACCAAGGCAAAACCGGCTTTCATCAGAAAACACAACATATCTCCACTTCGTCCTTCAATGAGCTCTAGCTTGACACCACTCACGTCGCAAACGGCAGTGGTTCGGAGTCAGTGGAATGCACTGTACAGGGCGTCTGGCTCGGAGCTGTCCTTGAAGTTACCGATTTGTAACAGTTCGTTGCGTCACTGTGGTGCCAACTGCACCTCGAATTTCAGCTGCAGACGCAGGACATTTAGCCACAACCATACGCAGAATACGACGGTCTTTCCTCTCAGTAGTACCACGTGGCCGCCCGGAACCTGGTCTTCTTGAGGCAGTACCTTCCCTTGACCACTGCCGCCAATACTCATGCACAGTGGATACATTCCTGCCAAGTCTTTCAGCAATATCACGGAAAGAAAACCCACCTTCTCGTAGCCCTACAACACGACCTCTTTCAAACTCAGAGAACTGTTGATAATGGCTTCTTCAACTTCTAAGAGGCATCCTTGACTAACATTAACCCATTACGTCAAATACCAACTGTAAATAACGATCACGAACCTTACAGCGCTTATTTAAAGCAAACCACATTTGCATGTTCATAGTGTCCCTACTAGCGCCACACTTACGCACGTAGCTCAAAATTTGAATCGAATTTCAGATGTATAAACACGCCTACCAATTTTCGTTTATCTAGCACTTTGGGATTTTTTTTTTCCATCAGTGTATAAAACGCCTAAAAAAAGAATGAAATTTTTTTGAAATTGTTATTTCATAAGCATTGTCAAAAACTACTCTAATCTACTCTGAAAATCCCTTGAAATTCTGAAGTAAAACTTCAATTACATTTATAATGTCATCATTAAAAAATACAAGATTTCGAAATATCATTTTAATGTAATTTTTTAACTATTAAAATTATGTAAAAATCCTTTTATACTATTTTATTTTCGGAAATTATTGCCGGAAAACTCTAAAACCCCTCAATTTTTTAAAATTAACATAATATTTAAAATTTCACAAAGCAGTTGGGAGCATTATTTATTTTTTGCTTATTTTAAGGAACAAAAAATTAGAAAAAAAATGCAATTTTTGTATTTATGTTTATGAAAAAACAGGTATATCGTTTGATGAATTATTTCAGGTATCTCTATAGAATATTTTTAATATTTTGATGTGAATTTAATCTTACAGAGACATTTGTCTTTATTCACCAAGCCTTTTCTATAAAATATAGTCCTCTGAGAATAAAGAACAAATCAATATAGAAGAAAAGATTCGGCCGTCTCATCGAAATATAGAATTTATTTTATTGGTTTGCATTTCCTTTAAGAACAGAATCTATTTTCAATTTGTAAAGTTATTTTAGTTCAATTTCATTTACTGAAAATAATTTTTCAATCAAGTGAAGTTTTGTGTAACGCATTACACTTTTTATATATTAAATCCAAAGTGCCGCTGACATACATAATGTATACATCCTGAGTAAGTAATATATATAAGTATACAGTATTAATATAATGTATAAGTGTATAGCATGGAATTACTGAAAAAAATGAGTAATTTTTTTAAGTTACTTAAATGGCATGAAAATGTAAATGTTTATCCTAAAAAAACATTTTCAGAAATTTAAATTTTTAGGCTTTTATATAATATATTCGAACATAGCAAATAGTGATGGGAAATAAATATCTTTAAAAAACACTATCTTTTTTCAAATACTCTTCAATTTTTATACATTTGAATTTATGTGCTTTGTTAGCTTTCGAGATTTTAACTATAGATACAAGCTCAAAAATATTTATCTAGAGTGTTCTTTAATACCGCATTTGACAATTTTATATCAAGAGAATCTTATTTTTTATAAATCAAAATAAAAGTATACAGTAACTATAAACTAGATTCTTTTTAAATAATACAATAACGGCATTCATTCAATTTTAAACTTTCTATTTAAACATATTTCTTTAGCTTTACTTACAACTTCAGCTCCTTTTTGTTAGATTTACTTTTCAATTTCGGAGAAAACTGAAACACGTATATACATCTTTTGGGTGAGATTATTTTTGAAACAGAAATATAGCTTGGAAATAACTATATATATTTACCCTTGATATCATTTACTTACTTTGGCAATCTCCAAAGTCTTTCCAGTGTTCGAAGAAAAGTAGCTTTCGGTAAAATGAGAACCTATAGGGAATAGCATTCAGAAGGATTTCTTGAGAAAGTAGTATTCTTCTAGTACTTTTGCTGAAACTTCAGAAATATTTAAAATATTACCTTAATACTTTAAAGTATCTAATTGATAATCATTACATTTAGATACATATTTTGTAAACGATGCAAAACTTCTTACTTTTTTATCATTTGCAGTTGGGATTCTGAAGCGTAATTTCTGTCCTAACAAAATGCCCAATATTTCATTTGGAGCCCAAAGCTAAAATATTATAACGCCCTCACCTATGAAAAACATTATGGGAACCTAGCTGTATAGAATAGTTTACTTTGTAGAAAAAGTTGTGCAATTAATAGAAAGAACTTCAAAATCAAATTAAGCAAGAATTTCAAAATTGAAGTACTTTTTACAGGCCTATAATTTATGAAAATTCAGTGATTCTTTAATTATTAAACACTTCTGGAGCAAGGAAATATATTTATACTATTTTTAATCAATTTTTGCAATTAAATCGTTTTGCAAGTGTGAAAATAAGAAATTTATATTTATTTAAAAGAAGAATTAACATTGGAAGAAATTTATTTTAACTCTGAAAATCGAATGCAAAAAAATGTTGAATTCAACATATTATTACAACAAATTAATGAATTCAACATATGTTGAATTCATTAAAGTTATTTTGATGACTTCTGCAGATACAGAAAATAAAAAAAATAAATATTTATAGTTATTCCTTAACAAATTTAAAAATAAAATAAATGAGTCATCTTTGAAAGAGGCAGTGGAATAATTAAGAATTGATTATTGATATTCGTTTGAATGTTGAAATTGCATAACGATAAAGATTAGGTTAATAGTCTTCAAACCTAAGTCTTCTGAAAGGCAAGTCCTTAAATGAATCGACTTTAGTTCAAAAATAGCCTTTGTGTGTTTTTATAAAGGCATAATATAACTAAAAGAGCAGTATATGCAATAATAACTTTAAATGCTACTTGAGTTATTTTTCTTTCAAATATAGTAAAATATGTTTGCACAGTTGCAATGTTAAAGTTTCAATAAATGCCAAGAAAGAGGTGCTCTAAATTTATGCTAATCTAATGTTTGTGCGTTGAAATATACTAACATACTTTATTGTAGGAAATTATAAAATACCCAATTGTGTTACTCCAAACTTCAATGATAACCATTCTAGTCTTTGGTTTTTGTCTTATAAATGAAAACCCTTCATATGAATATAGTGTTTACAATCAGTTAATTACATATGAGAGTCTACTTTCAATTGTTTATGTCTTTCATACAAAGAAGATTTCATAACGCCATCAGTGAGCTAATATTTTAAACATATTATGATTGAGAAGTATGGATCGTTCAAAATCACAAACACTATCACGTCTTTAACCAACATTATATAAAAACTTGTTCAATTCATGTGAGCTTTAGCAATCAATTGCTTGCTGTGATTCAGCTGGTTTCTGATTATTATGTGGTCTACCCTTAGAGAAACACAAATATGGGTGAAAAACTGGACGAATTCCAGGAAGACAATCTCCATACATTTAAACCAAATCAATATTAAAAAAAAAACTAGATCTGCATAATTAAAAAGAAATCATACCTTAGATACTACTTAAGTGTTCCTAAATTACTTGGGCCTATAAAAAAGGTGATTCCAATGTTTTCAAAAGTTCTTGATTTTTAATAAACGAAACTAGTTAAGGGTCGCTATGACCAGGTGGTAAGACCTCCGCAAGAACAGGTCAGTTTAAGGTTCGAGACTCAATTCCTCTAAAAACCTTTCATGTACATGGAACTAGTGCACGCTAAATCCGTCCCCAAATAGCTCTGATGTTGTTTTAATAAAACGAGACATTAATATAACTAATTAAACTAAATTGGTAGTAGCCATGTTGAACCAACTGAAAAAGTATAATCAACATACGCAAGGCAAATCCATGGGAATATGAAATAGCATTGCGCTAGTGGCATGTTTGTAATTAGATATTTTATTGCCAGGGGAAAAAGAGAATGCATGAGGACTGCTTATTTCTGTTCACAAATTCAATTATTTTTTTTTTTAATTTATTGATTATGCTTTTACTGATCAAAGTAAAAAAATAAAAAAGACTTAAAAGTATTGTAAACAAGAATGAGGCTTTCAAATCATTTATATCTTTCAAAATGCAACATGAACATCTCTACTAAAGATAAAGCTGAAAGTGTATGGGTTAAGAAGTTTTTTGGTGAGAGTTTTACAGATTTAAATTCCATTCCTACCTTAAAGGGCAGGAATAGGCATCTCTGAAAATGGTTTTATAAATATGATTAATTAAAATCTAATCCAATTTTTGCATATTTCAGCGCTAATGTTTGAAAATATTATCACACAACCCTAATTTTTACATTGTCTATAGTTTTTCCTTTTCTTGTTTTGTTTAAAAAATCTTTTTGATAGCACTAATTTAACTCAGTATAAATTTTTCCTGAATTCCAGCAATTTTAAAAGCAATAAATATTTTTTACCTAATTTAAAAATAGATAACAATTTTGACCTAAAATTCAAAACAGTTTTCATTGTTTAATCAGTATTTAAATGCTGAATTTTCTTCCCTTAGTGAAAATCAAAATAGAAAGATTCTTTTTAATATATCTGTACTGTGTGCAGTTTAAAAGATAAATAAACAGTTCGGATGGTCTGCCCAAAATTTACTTACATTCTCTTCAGTCAAGATCTTATCCATTTTCCCTCACAAAATGTTGAGCCTTTTAAAATTGTAAATGCCTTATATGACATTCGCAAAATAATATCACAAGGTAGAGATCTTTGGCGTAAATCTAGTACTTTTATTAAATTTTATCTGCAATTTGATCTTTTTTACATAATCAAGTTATAATCAAATGTAACCAAGATCTGATACAGAGTTATAATTGTTAGCACAAGAATACAAATCAAATATCATTGGCTTATGTCATTGATTTTAAGAATAATGGCATTTCAATTGAAGAGTTAGAATAGGTCCATAAATGGTAAACCCGTCTACAGACTTGAGTCAAAATTTAATTTAGGTACTAAGTCAGTGCTGCAAATTTTATCGATTAAGCTCTAAAAATTTTATACTTATAGAATTCCCTTGAACTCGGAGAGTAAGACATGCTTTATCGGAAAGGATTTAATTTAAAATTTTACCTATTCTGTACAGCCTATTACAATTCCTATTCTATATTAAGTCTACGATAAAGTAAAAGCAAATTCCCAATGCCATAAGAGTTATTAAAAAAAGATAAACCGAATGCTGATACGAGACATGTTTCCATAAGAAAAATCCAAATAAAAAATAAACAAAACATATATAATACATTTGAAATAATACGGTTAAACTATGTTTCACATGTCAATCATTCTAAATGACATAGTTTTAATATCTAATATATTAATGGAATCCAGACTTGAAATAAAATGGAGATTATTTTAAAATTTTTAAGAATAACAAAACTCCTTAGCGAATCATCTTGCTGGCAGTGCTAATTAGCATGCAATATAATAAAGGCAAAATATTTATCACAAAATTATGGAATGTACTTCATATTTTTATCTTCACCATCACCATCTCTTCACCAGAACAGTCTTTTTATTACTCTATTAATTAATATTGAAGGATTACTTCATAAAACTTTTACTTCTACTATTAATTAACGTTTACTTTTCCTGCTGTTTAAAAAATACCGGATGAAAAATATTTATTTTGCCAGTAAAAACTTTTGCTTAACAATGAATGAAAAAAAGAATTCAACTTCCATAAATACTATGTTCAAAATCAAACAGCATGAAATTGTCATATATAATAAATGATGCAATTAAAATTCACTCGATTTCCGTTTTCAATTATGAATAAGAAGCAAAAAATTATCGCTCCATAATTTCAGCAATATATCAAGGCAAAAAAATCGATAGTACGGATTTCTATTTTGTAATAAATTTGAAATATCAAATTCATCTTACGCTGGCAAAAAGGCTTATCAAATCAATATTTGATTTTTTATATCTTTAAGTTTAAACATATTTTGATTTTATTAGAATTGTGATGAATGATGGCTGGTAGCTTTTTCTTCCGAATTCTAAGATTTATCTATGCGAATTTTTTTTAATTAAATGTGTATTTTTGTGTTATATTAAGAATAAAATCATTTCTAAAAAATATTTCATAGAAAAAAATTTCAATTTTTTCCAAAATTATGAGTAAATTCCTATTTTTGCTCAAGATTTGAGATTTATTCTTTAAAAATTATATGATGCATATCCGTCACAGCTGCATGCATGTCAAATTGTCTTAGTTAAAACATTTATGCTAATGGAATGTCCAAGATATTTCTCCAGCAAAAGCAGGAGTAGGAAAGTTTATCGGCATTCTTTTTTCCATTACTGTAGGGAAAGTTATTCTTTCTGTAATAATCAAATGTATTTTATTTAATTACTTGTAATGAAAAAAAAATTTAAACATTGTTCACTGTAACAAAAATTATTTATCGATCCAATAAAACATATTACATGTATAGATTAATCAAATATTAAGCTTAGTTAAATTATCTTAGTAAGCCTAATCATTACAAGGATTATTATTCGAAATACAAGAAATACGAAATTTAAAAATAGACTGATTAGCAATACTATAAATTTTGCATTTCGGATGGCTAAATTTAGTTAAGCCTTTGATGTAAACATTTGCAACTAACAGAATGGATGTTCTCCTCATGGTATTGCCTAACAGCTTTATATAAAACAAGTTTGCCATATATCTTTCACCCGAGAAATGAAAATTATTTATCATTCTTCCATAAAACAAAAACGAATCAAATTGTAGGATAAATGTGAAAAATTTCATTCCAATTATCTCCACTAATAATAAAGATTATGTGTATGTGAGTATTAATGGTTTATAGGCACATCATTTGATTAAAATTACCACATTTGGCACACATACTTTGGTGTGTCGAAGTAGCACTTCTAAGATAATCTTTGAAATATTAATTAATTCTAACTAATTACAAATTAATTAAATGTAAGCATTTTCCATGATACCCTCCGAGAACATTACTGGACTAAAAAGAAATTTCACACTTTTCAAAATTGCCTTTTTTATGAGTTTAATAATTATGCAAATATTTTCTAAATTTTGTCACTTTATCAAAAGTTAATTCTCTGGTTGAAAGTCAAATAATTTATAAAATTAAAAAATTTATACCAAAGGATTATTTATGTAATTTACTTTTTATGCAATTGTTTGATCACTACATAACATAGGCAAAATACAATTACAAAAATGGTTTACTCCAATTGACGTTTAATCAGAATGAATGATTCCTTTGATAACTTTAACTTTTGATAATTATATCGAAAATTTGAAGAGGTTGAATGAGACATATTATACAAAAAAATTTTATGTAATAGAGCAGTTAAAACACGCCATTTTTATAGTTATTTCTTAGATTTCCTAATAAATAGCTCAATACATCAAAAATAAATTAATACCGTTTCTAAAAGTAAAGAGGTTTTAATAAAACATATTTCAAGAAAAGAAAAGCATTTGTTTATATAATAATAGATTATCAAAAATTATAATGCACATTTAGCTTTTGAGCTACGTGATAACGTATCTCTTAAATATGGTTTTGTATATAAGCATTTTAAACAGAATACACGACACAAACACACAAAAAAATGTAGTGATCGTTTATTTTATAAATGCAATTTCTTAATAGAGATTTCAAAAGAAAAACAGATTTTTTTCAAACAATTTACTTTTTTATTTCAGACTTACAATAAAAGGATGAATTTTGCGGAATTTTTTAGAAGCAATTTTTGAGATTTCTGAATTTATTCTGATAATATTTAGCTGCAAATTAATAGCAAAAATGATTTTATAAGCTGCATTTTTAAATTGTGAACAATTGATTTATTATTTTTTAACTTCAATTCTTTACATACTTTTAATAAATATTTGAAAGAAATATTTTTAATTTTAATTTTCCTTTCACAGAAATAAATGAGAACTATGAATTTTTGTTTTTAAGACTGGCAAAATGTTCATCATCCTTTATCACCGTTTACTGTCATTTTTATCATAACCCTAGTTTTACAATGCCTATTAATCATCAAAGATTTGAATCAACAATAAGGTCTTCTGTCGAAAATGGTGTAAAAAAAAAGAGATATACAGTTATCTATGTATAAAAACATTCGGTAGTGAATTTAATTTAAAAATAGTCTTCTTAAAAGAAGATTAAGTATACCTCAGGACCAGATAAGAAAGACAAATATTTTATTCTCAGAAATAAAATGACGTTTTTAATAAAATTAATAACCATCTCATATTTTAAGCAAATTGGCCATCAAATTCAATAAAGCGATTCAAGCTTTACATTACATTCAATTTTTTCTAAAAAAAAGAGCTGAAAGAAATCTAATTACAGAAATGCCGTAATTTTCAATCATTTAATTTTTTTTAGCTAATTTTGCTTTTTGTGTAAACTATTTCTTTTTACTTTTATTTTATATTTTTCTGAGAAAGTTCCTTAGATCTAATTTTTATTTTATCTTACTTTGGAAATGGTATTATGATTGAAAGACATTTTATGAACATTCATTCTGCATTCTCATTTAATAGAAAATGGAAATATAAAAACAGTACGCTTAATTATTATTCAAAATTCTCACATCATTAAATACTTGAAACCTTATGAATAATTAATCCTGAAAAATAACAAAAAAAATTCAGGTTTCATAAATCATAAAAATATTCGGAAACAGTATTTAAATTTTTTTATTGTAAATACAAATACCATTATTTAGTATACCATGCAAATGTGAAATATTCTAATCAGAGCATTTTCTGCTATAAAGGAATGAATATTGAAAAAAAGATTTTTTTAAAGTCCAAATTAGAACGAATTAAGTATTTTCATAAAACTATTTTCACCATTTATGAGAAATTTAAACAGAAATTGTTATTCCAAATGACTATTATTCATTCTTGATTAAAAGTAGAAAAATCATGTATCAATTATTTTGTGAAATATATACATGCCTTATTTTTACGAAATATTTTTAATTATTTTAATATTATTATTATTGCTGCCACTTAAAGACCGAAGAAATTGAGAAAATAGTTTTAATTCTTGATACTTTTAAAAATTATAATAAATTATTTAAAATGTATAGTTCAAATTAAAACATAAATTAGAGTGTTTTCTTCTATTCATGGTCCAACAGCAATTTTTTATGTCATCAATTTTAAGCCATTGCTTTCAAATGAAAAAATTTCCTTTACGATTTAAGGAAAATAATTTTTTATTCATCTTACTGATTAAATACTAAAAATATTGCGAAATTCTAAATTTTTATACTTATTCTTTGGCCAATTTGATATATCTTACAACAATAACGCTGCAACATTGATAAATGCTTATGAAAACCTCGCATTTTATTTTAGAAATCCAAATTTACTATGTTATAACCAAAACTTATCTAATTATGAATACTATCAAAAGAATAGTAATTAAACCATTTATTTCACTTGATATGTTATATTTAATAGTATCGAATGGCCTCATACCATTTCTAGTCTTGACGAAAACGGGATCTCCAAATTGTTTGTTTATCTCTATAGTTAGAGATTTTTTTTTATCGATATAGATAAATTGTTGATAATGAGAATAATATTTAACAATAGAAAAAGCGTCTCAGAGGGCTCATGTTTATGTCCTATTTTAAGTTTAATCATAACTGATAGATTGTTAAGAAGTTTTAAGTGCTTATAAAAATTCGATATAATCATTTCTTATTTTTTGACATGAAATCTTATATTTGGCTTTTGAAAACATTTCATGCAGATTTGTGATAAACTTAAAAGTTGGATTTTAAAAAATCAAACAATAAACTATTAAACCTAAATTAAATAAAAAAATTTAAATAATAAAGTCTCATATAAAGAAAATTAAATCCGAATAAATCCGAAATTATTCCATTCCCTACAAAATAGGCATTTTTCGCCTCTCATCGATCGAGATTAGTAAGAAAAATATCAGATATTCAAAAATATTGAAGTTTAGTTTAGTTATATTAACGTCCCGTTTAAAGCAACACGAGGTTTATTTTGGGACAGACCACGTAATTTTGAACCACGGTCAGATGACGAGGACGACACCTGAAGTGGCACCCCCTCTCCACATCACACCACAATAGCGGGAGGACGTTTGGTCTGACAGATTTAACGTGCAAGAGACCCCCTCACACGACGGATCTTCGGTGGAATCGGGTCTCGAACCTGAAACCCTCCGGCTATGAAGCCGAGATTTTACCATCAGGCCACCGCGGCCCCTCAAAAGTATTGAAATATCTTGAAATTAACATCAATTTTATGGTATGGCTTCCCCACATGAATATTATGAAAAAACAAGTTTTAAACATTCAATGAAAACTATCCATTTTTTAAATCAACATAGGGATTCAAATAAAAAAATTGGAATTTAGAAAAATGTATATAATGGTATAAACATATTATTAAAACCAAACAAAAATTTATTAAATAAATGGACAAGATATTTTATATGTTTCAAAGACATAAAGAACAATTTCAACGAAAGTAACCCAGATGTTAGTCGGTTATTCTTTAATTCATATAATTGAAAAAGAAGAAGCAAGAAAATTTAAATTTTTTTGCTAGAAGAGTTATAATTAAAATAGATGACCAGAAAACACAACAGTGACTTGTAAGCTTCTGAAAATATTAACTTCATGAATTGAAAAATATCACTAATTCCAGGACTTTAAATGGTTTCATTAAAAAGGAAATCAGAGATCAAATTTATTGGCGGTTCAAAATTAATTAATAAATTTATAGTGAGCAAAAAGAGTATTTGCAAATAAGGTAAATTTATTGTAGCATACATATTAATACATAAAAGGCAACTAAAAATTAAAAATATCGACACTTTTACAAAACAAATAAACATATTTAACATCTGACTTAATAATTATATTTAAAATATGAAAACATAAAAAAACAGCATTTGTACTGCCAAAAAATTATTTGCGCACTAGCAATAAAAATAGAAATATAGGAGTTATTTATAAGTTAAAAACAGTGCTAATATGCATGCCCTTTGCTTCAATTACACCTTGTTATCTTCTGGGCATTGATTCTATTAATTTGTGACATGTTTCACAGCTGATTTTTTTGTCATTCTTTCGTAAGAACTTGCTTAAGTTCTGATTTGTTAGAAATTTTCTTTTTCCTTATTTTCACATCCAAAATATGCCATAAATTTTCAATCGGGTTGCGGTCTGGTGATTGTGGTAGCGTTTTCATTTGATTTTTTACATTATAAAGCAACCATAACCTCGTAATATATGCAATGTATTGTGGATAGTTATCCTGTTGGAAATAGTATGAATTAGAAATTCCTAATTTCAGAGCCCTATTAGATAAATTATCTCGCAATAATTATTATATCGTTTAACATTCATATTGCTTTCAATAAACGTCATTTCACCAACTCCGTTAAAAGACATGTATCCCCAAATCAATGTATGACCACCACCATGTTTTACAATTGGCTTCCAATTTTTAATTTGAAGAGAAGTATTTGGCCTCCGCCATACAGTTTTCTTAACATCTGAGCCAAAAATATTGAACTTGCTTTCCTCGGAAAAAAATAACAGTTTTCCAAAACTCTAGTGGTTTGCCGACATACGCTGTTGCAAATTTAAGTATTTTCACCCTATTTGTTTCACTAATAAATGATTTTTTCCTAGGGACTCTTCTTCGAATATTTGCATCATGAAGAATATTTCTAATAGTTTGTGGTGTAACTATTGTTCCCGACGTTGAAGCGACATCAACAGCCAATACTCGAACACTTAGAAAAGGGTTTTTTAAAGATTCTTTTATGATGGTATTGGGCTTTTATGATGGTCCTTTGCCTGGTATTTAGTTTTTTGGACTCTCATTTCAAGACTCATTTATTGTCGAAAAAATTTCTTTTTTTCTTCTTAATTTTATAATGAACTCTAGAAAAGTTTAGATTGAATTTTTTCTTATTCCCCGGTAACGTAATCCAGAATTATGAAGAAATATAATCTTCTCACGGGTAGCAACAGACAGTTCACACGTTTTCGGCACCAGTAGAATCAAAACTCCCCAGAATTCCAGTTCCAGTTAATATATTACGTGACTTTAAAGTGCGGGCTAATGTACTTCGGGACTGATGTGCTAAGTATTTGCATAATGTTCACATTCAATGCCTTCTTTAACAGTCAATGCTTCATGTGCAAATACTTTCTGGATATGAGAAAATATTATATTATTTTTTTAAATGTTTAATATTACTGCTTAAGTAAAATGGATAGTTATTTCTATTATCTTCTTATTTAAATAAGTGAATAATTAAAAGAATAGTATCATATTTGCTTTCTATGTTTACTTATGCAAAAAATCTTCTGCGTGCAAATACTTTTTTTGCTCACTGTAAATATGCAGCAATTTGCTTTACAGAAAACAATGAAATATTTTTGGAAAAGTCTTGAATATTCTTACTTTTAAACCTTAATGATGAGAATAGTTTTTTTTTTCTTTTTGGCAAATGAAGTAACTATTTTTGAAACAATTGATAAAATGGAGGTTTATTGTGAGAAACCAATTTTTATATAGAATACAGAGTAGTACTTATAGCACTTGAATAAATTATTTTTAAAATCAAAAGGAAGTTGAAGTATAAGCTCAATATAAAACTTCATTGGGTAAAGGATCTTAATAGTGTAATTGGCTATAATATGCAAGTTATGTAGACAAAAAGTACCAGAAAGGGAAACAATAAATTTTCATCAATAAATTTTAAATTCATGGATTAAATTTAGAATTAGAAAAGCAGTTATGCGTTGAAAATTTCAAACTTGATGTGGATAGTCTAAAGTTTCTTTTTGCCTTGTTACCCTCAATGAATTCGAAAAGATGTCAAAGGAGCCTTTTATATAAATCAAATCTGGAGTGCGGAAAATTACCAGATTGTTATTGCAATAAGGATGAAGGAAATGTTGGCTCATTTTATTTACGCATGCCCAAAGTTTAGACTGACAAGAAAAAAATCTTTCCTATTACGGAACTGGTGTAATTTTGGAAATAATTTGGCATAAGACTATAAAAATTAGAATTAAGAACTTTTCACTGAATATATTGGAAACTCCTTTAAATGATAATACTTATAGAAATATTAATTAATAGTAAGTTTTTGAGCTGTATTATGTTTTGTTAAGCACATATTATTTGCACCTATGTTATTCTTTTTTTTTTCTTTTTATTCAAACAACAGTTTCATTAGGGTTTAAAACTATTTTTCTTTGTAGTTATATATTTTTCTTTACTTTTACAGAGTTAAGAAACATCAAAGTCAAAGTCCATGATAGGAATGCCTTCACTGATATTTACAAAAGTTACTTAAAGACCTACGTAAATGTTTCATAAATTAGTAACCATCGGCACTTGCCCATAACGGAAGACGCAGAAATGAAAATCTGAGGTCGGCGATGTCTTCTAATAGGAACACCAGAAAAAAGAATTAAGTGGGTATTAGAACCTAAAGCCAAAATTCATCCCGGTCCAGACGGGAACGTTAAAGTAGCCAAGGTTAGGACCGCTGCTGGTGAAAAGTTAAAGCCAGTGGAAAATTTATAACCCCGGAAAGTGAGCAACTTGCTCTTATTAATGAAGATAAAGAAAAGTGATGCCTCGAAGACCACTTCAAGATCTGAAACATCTCATGGGCCACTATAGACCAACCAAAATCCATCATTAAAGCCCAGAAGTGGAAGGATTGTCAAAATTTCTGCTCACTTGGACATTTGAGGTTTAGAGTTGCAATGATTTTCCATTTTGTTGCAATATGGGAGTGTTACTCAGAAACAGCAAAGCTCAGAAAAATTGGTAGCAAGAGTGATTTATATACATAGAAAAGGTCTTCTTTCTTGGGTGATTTCGTAGTAATAAGAGAAGAGTAAAAAAATAATAATGATGTTATTATTTAAAAAAGGTTTCTTTCATTCCTCTACTGAATAAAATAAAATAACCGGAAATTTGAATTTTAAACATATAAAATAATCAGTTTTTTTTCTTTTGTTTTTTCTTTTATGGTTCTTCCTTTACTCTAATTGCTATTATTTCTTAGATTTGATATTATCTATTTTTCTTTAAAATTTCACTTACTTCATCCTTTCAAAACTCTATTATTAAGATATATTTCGTTGTTTCTAAATGATAACTTATTATTTGTAATTTTCGTATTACATTTTATTGTTATCGTTTGAAGTTGTAAGATATGACAAGTATGAAAATCTCTGCTGTACCTATCTGATTTGTTCTCTCTATGCCATTCTCTGCCTGGCTGTTTGTAATCTATTTGCATATTAGCTTTGAAATGATCAGTTTTCTCTATAGTTCATATATTTTGACTGTATTTAACATAATGTGAAATTCATCAATGATATTTTTTGTTATATTTTTTAGATGTGTGGATACACATATTTTGTATATATAATCAACATTTTATTTGGTTGCATTATTATTATATTATTTTTTTATTTCTTTTCTTTTTCTTGCTGTACTTACAAAATTCGCTCTTTATGTTTATATCGGACGCTCAAATTTTGCATAAACCTTCCACATTTCTAGAAAAAACGAATACATAACTTCACAACCATGTTAAATTAAATGATCACGTATTATAAACATAAAATAAGGAAAAATTGTTCAGATTAAGAGCAGTTACCACCTAATGGTCATAAATGACTTAACAGATGAAAAATGTTGACGCCTTATATAGTAATGAAGACTCCTTAATTAGTAAATCCATCTACAATGAATTACAAGAGAGAGCACAAAAATGCTCAAACTTTCCTCAAGATTTTCTGCGCTTAGCGAAGAATTACCTAAGCAAATCTTACTTTCTCACATTTTGGATTACAGGGGAAACTACCTATAAACGTTTAATCACTTCTTAATAGCTCTCATATTTTATCATTTATAGGAGATGTTAGATAAGAAATTATCCATCTAGATTAAACATATTTTATCAAGAATTTCTGAGAAATTACTTGTACTGAATGTTGTTACAAAATACATTGCGATTTTGAGGAAAGAATTTTAATACATCTCATTTACCAGAAAAATTTAGCAGTTGAATTAGAATTAAATAAGATTTACTCTTGTTCGACTACAATATACAATCAAGCAGATTATAGCTTATCCTACTAGCTAATTTATTATATAAATTAATCTATACTAATTTTATAAATGTGAAAGTTTGGATGAATGGATGAAGGTTTGTTACTCAACCACACCAGAACGGCTGAACGGAATTGGAAGAAATTTAGCACATAGTCAGAAATAGAACATAGGCTACTTTTTATTCCGGTTCATTGAGCGGTTATTTTTTATTAATTAAAAAATAACTTTCACACCGAGCAGCTGAGGTCGAATCCCGCCGAATATGAGTAAGGCTTCGGCTTTTTTCCCAACAGTAATCCGGTTAGGGTTAGAAGAATTTCGATCGAATATTTGAAACAATCCTTGTTATTTTTTTTTAGTGTTTGATGTATTTAAAATTAAATGTTGTTAATTAATTGATATTTCTGATTCATTCCGAAGTACTTTTAAATTAAAAGAAAACAGAATAAAGGAAATAAAAAATTTCTAACCTGTATTGCGTAACCCCAACTGGCGGAGGAAAGTCATACATGTACGTTATGCTCTCTGGCTACAATACTGTTATTACTGTCTGAATCTCGATCAATAAATCAAATGGATTTGACCTAATTTTGAAGAAATATCGAATTGATTTACTGTTTTGTTTTACTTCAGGTATACATTGTAAATAAGTTGTTTTTAGGTTAGTAGTGGGTTTTTGTTTTTAAATTGTATTTAAGTTATATATTTTTGTACATACTTATACTTTTAAATGTATCGTTTTTAGGTTAGGTTTTTATTATTTTTTATTTGTCATTATTTGATAGTTTTTCGTTCATATATATCGAAATTTCCACGCGAACAACGTCTCGGATAATAGCTAGTAATACATAAATTAGTGATTATTATTTTTATAATTTGCATTTGACAATTTTTTCAAAAGTAAATAGATCAACTGTAATGTTTTTTTTCTTTTGTGTGCGCGTGCGTGTATGTGTGTTGATAAACCAGAAAGGATTACTGAAATTGTTGAACATTCTAAGAGCTTTGATGCATAAAAAATATCCTCTTTTTGTTTACTATATGCATTACTGTAGAGCCATGATAAAATGTGTTTTGATTCAACAGTGGTATCAATAAACTATACCCTAAAGGAAAAAAAGACAATAAGACGATACAAAATATAGATATGATCAATAACAAGAAAACAGCATTTTCCCATCACATACTTCTTAGAAATTTTCGAAATAATACTGAATAAGAGAATCTAACTACATTGTATTCTTTCAAGATAAGAATAAGATCGTGTGAATCTTTTGACGACCTCAGCTCTACTATATCTTCCTGTTTCACATTATTAATGAGATTTCTTTCCTGCTATAACGATGTTGAATTTAATTTTTATCTGTCTAATTTGCTTTTATTTATTTCTTTATAAAATTTGAAGATTTTTGTTTTAATGACATTTCTTATAAGTAAAGAAAATATATTTATAGAATGAATCGTTTTTTTTTAAAGAAAAATGCTTTTGGCTCGAAGAGTAAGAAAACAAAAACACAGAAATAGAAAGAAAAAAAACTCAATCACTCTAAATAGCGTACACATATTTTTAAAATTGAGCATTGAAATTACTAATTATGTAATAAATTCTAAATTCTAAAAAAGGCCGTACGTTGTATTTTTTAGACATTTGAACGAAAAATAATATTTAACAGCTTGTTATAAAAATACTTCATAATATTTAGATGTTTCTGAAATGAAAATTTATAGTCTATAGACAGTTGGAAATAATTTTGAGACATTCCTTAACGGCATTTCATAAATATTGAACCCATTATAAATTAATATTTAATGAAAGTTATCCAGCGAATTTTAAAGTAAATGATATACATACACGCAGTCGCTCCAAGACGAACTCGGACACCAAAAGAAATATACTATTACAATCAAGGATTGTAAACTAAAAAGGATAAGAAGCCTACTTAAATGAATTTTCAGTAGTATATTTACTGCAATTATAAAAACAAATAACATAAATTATAAATTAACTCATTTTAACCAGAAATTATGACAAAAAAATAAATAATGCATAATCCAAACTCGGACCGATAAGAAGATTTTGAAAACTACTTAATATTTCAATTGTATTTTTTCTTTGGATGTAAGTCTTAGTTTTTACAACCCTTTTAAGGCCTTTGGGCATTGATTAAAAAAAATTTTCAAAACAAAAAATTAAGTTCAAAATTCTCTTATTCTTGTAACAATACTATTTTCAATTCATTTTTATAGAAAATGGTGTGTTACCTGAATTATTTCTTA
This sequence comes from Argiope trifasciata, assembly GCA_026543055.1. Taxonomy (NCBI): domain Eukaryota; kingdom Metazoa; phylum Arthropoda; class Arachnida; order Araneae; family Araneidae; genus Argiope; species Argiope trifasciata. The sequence goes on from JAPMOQ010013993.1 coordinate 23,981, forward strand.
TTGTATTCGAATAAATTTCCAATAAAGTTGAGTTTATGTCAGAGATTTTGGGTGGATTGTTCAATTATATAGAAGACAATTATATAGAAGTGGAAAACGCACTCAATAACCTTTATGTTTCTCGATCATAGTCCTTATAAAATCGCCATTTGTTACCAAGAGAAAGTTTCAGCGAACATTACTTAAATAGTTTTGCTTAAAATAACAAGATTTACATTCTGATCCAGCGGGCCGGGTCTGTCTAATGCACTTGGTTATACCAAGCCGAATGAGAGCAAAGTTTTCGAATTAAGGCAGAAGCCTTTCGTTGTTAACGAGCACCTTTAAGGTGAAAGTACGACGGTGAACACACGACACAGCCATTTATCCACTAGTCAGAATTGATACGAATCTGAGACCGACTGATTTAGAGCCCCAGAGGTATAATTAGTTAAGGGAATTTGGAGTCACGACATATTTAACTTGTCCTATAAGCCAAACGGTGAAGCCGAGACGAGGACAGATCTCGCTACCTTACGGTTACGAGACTGACGTTGTACCAGCAAGGCTACCTTGAACCTATTCTGACCCATTCTTCCTTCAATAAATTACAAGGTTCCTGGGATAGTAGTAGAAAAAGAGCCCCCTGGACATTACTGATCTATCTATATACTTCCTAATTGCTTTAAAAACATTTGTGTGATATTCCTCTTTCGATTTTCTCCAGACGTAAGGTGTGCAATCGGATCCAAAAATATCGAATTTGCTCTCATTAGATTAATGACATTTTTCCAAAAAAGAAAATCCTTGTTTTCAGGTTATTTGCGGATTTAAGACATTAGTTTGTAAATTTAAGTCTTGGTATGGTTTCGCTTACTTTTAAAATGCTTTTGTCTGTCTTTTCTTCCATTGAGATCTGCGTTATGAAACATATTTTTTATTGTTGATAGACTAAATTTGTTTCCTAATTCCTTTTCGGCAATAATAGATAAATTTAGTGCTCTATGGTACGGATTTATTTTAGTTTTCTGATTAAATATCGAATATTTACTTTTTTAAATTCTTATTTTGGGTTGTTTTAGCTTATTTTCACCTGATTATTGGTTTTAAAGCATTCAATAAAATAATTAACCTTTGAAAGACTTCTGTGGATTGGCTCTGATATTTCTGGCACATATTTTCCATTTTCAGCATGCTTAATAATCCATTTTCTTAAAATGCCCCTGGATGATAGGTAAGGCCTTCTTTTTCCTAGAAAAGATAAAATGTTTTGGGAAGAGGAAAGTCTGAACAACAAGAAATAACAATTTTTAAAATATCACCAATGTGGTCGATAACCAGTGATTTTAACGTATTCAGATACCTTAACTCAATTCTCGGTTGTATTCTTTACCTTGATATTTTAATTTAATTAATATTTAGTTCCAATGTAAATAAAAAAACATAATTAAGAAATTTGCTGGAACAATTATAATATTAACCATAAAGATGTTGGTAATTTTTACACAGGGTTTCAATCATTTGGTGCTTTATAGTGATATACCCAAATATGGCTTGTGGACTCTTTTTAAGAAATTTTACTTTCATGTATAAACTTTTTATTTTAAATCAGGAATTTACCTCATTTGGTTTTGTTTTTAGCTGTACAATAAATTCACCGATAAAAAATATTTTCACGTTTATTCTAAGTTCTTTTAGTTAAAATACTCTTTTTTTCCTACGATGTCCTATATATATATAACATTTAAGACATATTAGTAGAGACCCTTAAACATTACATAATACAATAATTTTTAATATACATCAGAAATAATTATAGTTCGGTTATTAAAATAGTTGTAGCTCACAATATCTGTCAAAGAAAGTAAGTAAAATATTTCTGGTGGTGGGAGTATGGAGGTGAAGTATCCCATGATAGAAAACAGTAAACAGTCTATAATCATAAGTTATTTCATCCAAAAATATTAAAATCATTTAAATAAATATTCTCTGTATGATTATATTCATCACAAAAATTATATTTATTCGATATATTTAGAAATGAATAAATCTATTTTGATATATTATAGATAATTTTGTTTATTTGGATTACTAAAAATGATCTGTCACTAATGAATTAAATTTCGATAAAACTAAGCAATCTTTCTGGATTATATTGTTATGGAATTCCCTCCTTATCCTAATCCGTTGGGTTCTTGTACTTGTATAGTTGGGTGTATGGTGTTAGAGATGAGCACAACAATGACAAATATTTACAACATAACTTTGTACAGAAGACAGCTATATACAGCCGAGACGAACACTCAGGACAGCACGCAGCAGCACTCTATAACAGACAGAACACACAATAGCAACAGTAGTCCACAAGCAGAAATTCAGTAGTAACAACGACCACAGCACACAAAGCTGCAAGACAGGATTCAGCTAGAGAGGGAATATTTCTGGGGATCTGTCAAAGCTCTAGTAGGTCTCTACAAACGGCTGAATCTACTCCTTTGTCTCCTCTGGCTTTCGCTACCGACTCACTACTTCACACAACAAGACTACTTCTCAGCTCAGGATTGCTCTTTTCGCGACGACGACACAGCGAGCTGCAACACATGATGCAGGCATCGCCAGAATACACCGCACAGCAATTCAGCATTCCTTCAATGCTTCGATATTCACCCGGTCACTCCTCCGTTCAAGACTTCTATTAATGGTCAATTCAGTTCAAGTCTACCGATTGATCCCCTCACCGGACCCACGACTACCAATCCAAGATCTCTCAGTTCAGGTCTTCTCGATTGTTCAAACTGTTCAAAATCGACGCACACAACAGGCCTCACAGACGACGCGATGACGGCACACAGCAATACTTCACTCAAACTATACATCGGTATTCTTTTGCAACTCCTCCGTTTAAAACCTCTCTATTCGGGTCTACAGGATTGAGCACACACTGCTGCAGCTTTAGATCACTGGTCTTATATAGCAGTGGGAGGCGGGGTTAAACTTTCTTTACCAATCAGGACTATTCTAGACGTATATCTGCTCCATATGAAAGGATTGGAAAAATTCTCAATGTTTGTCTATTTTTTCACCAAAATCGCCAAGTTTTGGGATCATTGATGCGATACCCGGGCACCATTCAGTACAGATGATTGAAGATAAGTCCTCTTTACGAAGACATTACATGATCAGAGAAGCAAAATTACAAATTCATGAAAAATATTTTAACCTTTTAATGACATTTTATAGTAAATCGAATAAATACTCTAATTTAAATATTGGAAAATTGTTTAATGTTTGTAGAGAAATAAATTACAGAAGTAGTTTGGCAACTTTTGAGGCTCCCAGATTATAGATATAAAATTATTATATACAATAATTTTTAAATACTGACAAAAAATATCTTTATTTATTGCATGTTGGCTCTTCACATTAGATTGAGTCGACATGCAAGATCCTGTATTCTGGGCAAGGAGCTTCATTAGCTTCAAAAGCAAAAAAAAAAAAAGTATAAAATGTTTGATATGTATGCAGTTACTGTAGACGCAAGTGACTGCAGTATAAATATTGTATGATTAACCTAAATAATTTAGATATTAAATAAATATCTTCATAATAATTAATTAAATACATATTAATATCATATCAATTTTTACAGCATTAAGATGTATGTATATTATGTACAACATTTTGATTAATATTTCTTGTCATTATTTAAGAAGCCACAAAAACAAATGAAAATCAATTATTTTAAATTAAGTTAATCATCGAAATTCATTTGGTCTCTAAATTTTAGAGTAAAAATCAGAAATTTACTTAAGAAATTCGAGTACCGAAGTAGTTTATTAGGTGAAAAATATTTTTTGAATATTTCTCATGTAAATACCGTCATTGCAGAGTCCTATAAATTACAAAATCAATGCCATTTGTAAATTTTGAACCGGAATCAAGTATTTTATTTAATGGCACAAGAGCTAAACCTTAGTAAAACATGTTGTATTTGGAACTCTCTTACAGCATTTAAAGTCACCCATAATAAAAATTTCAAAGGAAATTGTCTTCTGAACAATACCTGGATGTAACTAATCGAGTTTCAATCAATTAACTGTATATTATTCAGAGTCATTTTATGAAGGTTCCTTTGAGAAATATCGTTCGAAAATAAATTTTTGAATTAAATAACCAGAACTATAAGGATAATAATAATAGGTCAAATTGTACTACAATACTATTGAATTTATTTTTAATTTAAATGATTATTTTCTTTTCAAATTTATATTCCTGCTACATTATAATTCTTTCAAATTTCAAACGGACATATTTTTAATTTTTCATCGAGATATTTTTTTTTCTTGTTCTGTCATATAAATGGAATTTAAACTCTATAGAATAAAAAAATTACATATCAATCTTAATTAAATTATTTTAACCTTAAAATAAAATAACTTCAATTTTGTAAATAATTAATCGTGCTATTTAATTCTTTAGTTATATTAAAATAGAAAACAGATTCTTAAATGCTTTGATGAATTTTTAACAACATTAAAGAGCAACACTATATTCCATTCAAATAAATAAAGGTTCTAATAAATAAGGAAGAGTAAAATGTTAACTTTCAACATTTGAAAGCTTTACTTCAATACATTTGAAGAGACATTAATTATTTTTTCTTTAAAGAACGGAGCGAAAGAAAATCATTTTTTAGCATCAAATCGTTTTCAGTTGTTTCGGAGTTTAGATTTTGTAAACTAGTAGTAATTTTCATTAAGATAAAAAGTGTTTGATTTAAAACTTAGAGTTGGATCGTGTTACGTTTTCCTTTTATAGTACTTCTTTAAAAAATTACTCTATATTAAAGAACTTGAAAAAAAACTCGATTTTACTGTCAGAAATCTGCGACTAGTTTTCTTTATATTAATCTTTTATATAAAAGTTGTGGAAAGTGAGATAAATAGATTCAATAGACACATTTTCAGAAAATAAATTTGAAGATATTGATAACTTTATTTTTCAAAGAAAGTAGTAAGGTGTATTTTTTAAACAAACAAACAAAAAAAAAGTTTTACTCATCTTAGTAACTAATTAGGTCTTTAATTTATGGGATTTTTTCAATTAGTTTTTAAACTTTTTTCCTTCGTATAAAATAGGCAATTTCCAGTAATTATAGAATAATTTCGAGTGTTTTATAAACAAACATTAAAATAAAATCTTAATTTCATATTTCTAATTTTGATTTAGATATTTCTCCATTCATTTTTAAATCTATTTTGCATCCTATTTAAAAATAAAGCAAAATAAATAAAATTAAAATCCGTTATAATAATTAATTCTGAAGCATAATTTAACATGGATCAAAACTTTGAAGGATTATTTTAATTTTCTATCAGTAAATCTGCATCAGTATGGTTTTCCAAAAGGTTCTTAATTTGTTTCATAAATGTCGAAATAGAAATAAAACTGTTACATTTTTGCGTGATACTATTTTATGTATTAAATTATAACAATACATTTTGCTTGATACTATTTTATGCCTTAATTTATTCATAAAAATATTGCATTATTATTCAAAAAGATGATTGCCTTATCCTACCACCGAAACATTTGCAATTAACTATTTGAAGAAAACCATTACCTTAAAAATACATACTGTAATTACATGTTCCTAGTGAAAAAAAATCAGTTTTGAGGTGCTAAGTAGAAAATAATTCTGCAAAGTTGTTCGCAAAGATCGTCTTCACTAAAGGTGAACGTTTTCTACACCATTGTCAGGTTTACTATTTTAAATTATTTTTTCCCATGAAAACCAATTGGTGGACTAATTTATTTCGGCATGTAGTTATATGATTATTCCTAAAATTAGAAGAAAGTTATCGGTGTATTCTGCCGTAAAACATTATTCCAACACATTGGTGTGACAATGTAAGACAATACTTGAATACTATCCCGTCATTGCCATGCTAGGTTAGAAGATACGATTTGACTTTCTTGGCTGCCCATGTCTGACTACATGCGATTTCTTTCTATAGGTTTTAAAGACATTACCACCATGCTTCCACTTTCTCTTATCACTTACATCTACGACAATCGAGTTTAATTGATGAGTTGTACTCATTAATAAGGAATAATCTATCACGAATATGTCAGAAACTGGAGTATCCAATAAATATTTGCCG
>JAPMOQ010013993.1:40123-66315 GCA_026543055.1 Argiope trifasciata
GATATTCAAGATAGAGAACGAACAAAGCAAATATACCAAATATATACAGAACCCGAAGCAAATATATATGTAAATATTTCAAATTTTCATCAGAAATATAATCTGCAGTAATAAAAGGAGAGACAACATTCTCCTAGAATTTTCGAATAACGGTTTAAACAAGTTTAAAATTCAAAGAAAGCTGGCATTATCGTTGAGAATAATAAATGCAAATACTTTGCATAGTACAAAAAATGAATATGTCTGTATCAAGCTTTTCACATAAAAAATTTATTCAGCACCTTATAGTTCTATATTAAATCTAGAACGCAGTTTTAAAACTTTATCCAAGCTATATAATAATTGTTCATGCAGATAATGCAAATATTTAATATTTCAGCTCAAAGTTTTTTTTTTCCTTTTACAAAAAATGAAAGGATAAGCGTAATTTATTTAAACCATTACTTTATGATTCAATTGTAAGATTCTATATGAAATTAGTACAGAAAATAAAATAAAAAATATTGTTATTTATTTATTATGCGTTTTCTATTTATTTATCTTCTAGACTAATAATTAAAATTTACGTTTATATCAAAATTATCATAAAATTCTTCAACAAAAATAGTTGTTTTTATAAATTCTAGTCTATTCTTTGTAAAAAATACAGACAGCTAATAGCAGTAAATAGCTACCTCGAACTATGCACAGTACATTCTGATTTTATTATATGCTTGGAATAGAAAGAGACATTTATCATATTGATTCAGCTTAATTAAAATTTACTGAATGAAAAATCATAACAACGTTTTATTAGTCTCTAAAAAAGCAAGTAACTTTTTTCAAACACTTCGTTTGAAATATCAATAACAACTCAAATTTTAAAAATTAACACATTTCTTCACAATTTAATGTAGTTTCAAATAAGTATTTCTGATTTAAATTAAAATGTTATATGGTATTATTTTCGAATCTCTTTACCAATGGTTCCTTACTTTCTACTATTTCTTGCGGCGTCATAGACAAGCCCGTCAATGAAGTCAGCTATTTTAAGCCGAGAAAATGTCTCTTATTTCAGTAGTGTCATCTAGGGTTGCCAATCCGACTTAGCTACACGTGCGATACAATCCTTTTTAGGGGGTGAACTTCAAACACGCATTTCATTCCCTCATCCCCAGATCATAATTTATATCTGAAAAAAAATGCCACCTCTAAACCAGTACCCGGAATGATACTGTTTCGACATGGAAAGAGTTTATAACCCCTACAGACTTTGCGTGCTTCATCCACCTTCAACCGGTGGAATTCGAATTCACAAATCAAGGGATTCGAATCCAAAATCTTTCCAAACAGACTATCCCAGACTATTCCTTATATTCTGCGTCTTTGGAAATAAACGAATTTAATTAACTTAGTTTGATTCCATAAAATTAAAGAAGTGGCCATATTAGGTTTTGAAAGGAAAAAACATAATAATATAATTTATTTAATTAAATTTTGTTATCTTTTACTTTTCAGTAATTTTTTAAACATTTTGTTTCGGAAACTAAAGTAAAACTTTCGATACTAAAATTCAGTGCTTTTATTTACAATTATATTGATTCTTCGGAAACCAATTTAACGGAGCCGACCAATTTGGAGTTTTGTTTCAATTTCAATTTAAAGTAGCCTATAGCCATTGAAACCAACAGATTAGAAATCCAATGAGTTACTGAGTTTAACACGATGCGTTTTCATGCTCGATATTTTGTTGAGATGCTATATTTTTAAAGAATCAATATTCAGTTGGAAAAAAAGAAAGAATATATTCAAGATACGACAAAATAATTTGCTTTTAAAATCACTGGATTTAAATTTATTTACAGATTTAATTCCTTTCATAGGTTTTTTTTGTCTAATTCGCAATAAAATTAGAAAAGCATATTTTTATCATATTTCCAAGATAACATTTTTATTTATTTCTAAGTAGCCACCATAGGTGACCGGTTCGTCGGATATAGTTTTCGGATAAATTTTCAATTAAATACCCCAGAATTTTGTCTTTGAATAGCTTCTTCAACAAAATATTTCCCCACGATATTTTGTTCATTATATTATATACCTTTCTAATTTACTGTCACCTCCTGTGAGATTTAAATTTGAATTTGAAATGTTAAATGCATATAACAAAACTGTTAATTTTGCAAAAATTTCGAACATATTCTCAACATTTTCAAGCATTAGTCATCAAAATCCGAAATGTTGCTTGATTTTAAAAATTCCTATGTGTGTTAATTGGAAATGACAAAAAAAGACTTTCTCTTTCTATAAATATGAACTTGAACATATCTGAACTATTGTTATTCTATTTTAAAAATTACAATTGAATGCTTATAAAATATCAACAATTTATTTATATCCAGATGATAGATTAATTGAATTGATTCTTTCTATTGTCCAACAAATTATCTTTGGGATTTAGTAATTAAAGGCCTATTCATGTCTTAGAAAAATAGAATCTCTAATGATCTATTAGTAGATCGTACCATGTAATTTACAAGAAGAATTCGCATTACTGTAAATATAAATAAGAGTTCATTTGAGTTCACCAATGGTCTTGCTGATGTTTCTAATAATTTATAATGGAAAATGGATCAATAAATTATATAGAAGTGTAATTGTAAAAAGGTTTTAAAACTATTATATTTTGATGTATTTCCCCATTTCTTATTTTCTTTACAAAAATATTAAACAATTTTCGAATATATTACTAACTTAATAAAATTGTTGTTTTGTTTCAAAAATAGCTTTTTTTAATAACAAATAAAAGACTCTATTTAAATCAGACTTATTCCTGCAATATTAAAAAAATAGGGAATCTTATGATGTTATATACAGGAACATAAATTCTAGAAAGTTCGATTTTTCTCCTCACTTAGAAATCATAAAAATTTATGATCTGTAGACTGAATCTTGCATTTTCATGCTCTAGTTTGAATAGTGTTATAAATAACAAACATTTTACTGATAATGTCACTAATCAAAATATTCTGAATACTGACATAATTGTTTATATTTTTACTTAGTAGAATAACACACTTTCTCAAGTATGTTATTCTTGGTCGAATTAATCATTGTCCTATAGCAAGGAAGGCGAACCAGTGGGCGTGACATTTTGGCCACATTGTGGCCAAGTCGCCTATTTAAACCATTTGCAAAACGAGTTGCAATTGACCTTATTTCATAAACTGAATTTTTCCTAATTCGATTGGTGGGAAATTAAAGAATTTGAAATGCAACTGATTAATTCCCACTCTATTTCAATATGTATTCAAAAATTTATTGAACAAAGAAAAGGTTGGAATGGATTGAAACATAAAAGTTAACAAGTAATATAAGTAAAAACGCCAGTAACGAAATTTCGGAAACATGGAATTCGTCTCGAACATTTAACTGTTTGAAGACGCTAACTCATACTATTTTAATCATATTATCATCTAATCCTGCAATAATTAATTTCAGAGATGAATAGCCTTAAAGACTGTCTAAGAAACCGTTTGGCAGATGGCTTCAATGCAGCTTGCATCATGGTAAAGTGACATCTTGTAATCCTCATATAAATTATTTGTCTTCTAATCTGCAACAACTAAAGTCACTCTAGTGTTACTTTAATTTGAACTTCCCGTATAGCTAAAAAATTACTACTATACAAGGTATTTTTAGGTTATAAATAAAAAGTTTTTAGTATTTAGTTTTATTATCTTTCCAATAATCATGGGTGAAAAATTTTTGATGGCAGGTCTGTATCTCATTAGATATCTCTTCAGAAAAAAATGTCATGTTGATTCATAAATTTTCGCCACCCCTGTTCTATAATAACACTTAATATAAAATTCCTCTCCGCAAGTTGGAAGTCAAAGGTATCTAAGTTAATATTTCATTAATATAATTTCAGGCAAAATTAGTGTTTTAAAATCACATTTTAGCCTCTAACTTCCAAGACATTGCAATTTCCGAAAGACGATTTTAAGAGTTATACATCTAAATAAGGCTTTATTTTTGCTAGTTTGATTATTTTTTCTATCTTCAATATTAAGAAAGTTTTTGTGAAAGTAAAATTTCAGCCCTCCACCATTTCCACCTCCTTTGAGCAAGATGGCTCACTAACAAACACAACTGAAATTTCGACATTTCTAACAACGCATTCCAAAGCGGCTAAAATCCGAACGGAATTACAGCAATTATCTTGTTTATTTATAGGGAGCTTTCATGTGTGAAGGAAGATCTGTTGACATTTTCTAAAAGCCGTGCCTTGAGATTTTAGTAGAAACTATACCAACAGAAATCTGCTAAAAAATGTAGCGATTCATCGTTAATGTTATCGAGATCAACTAAGTATTACTATCTATCAGCATCATAATCCTAAATTTTTGAATAACTTCGATGGAGATATAGAGTATCTTATAGATTTATCTTTTCTGATTTCATATCATGAATGTTTTTAAAAACCATAGTATATATAAATATATAAAATGGTAAAAATAATATTATATGTATATGAAAAATTATTTAACGTCCAGAATTTTTCTTTCAAAATGGTATTTCGGAATCATTGTTTTATGAATGTATTTAGAAAGTTCAGCTGTAAAAATATGAATTTAGAAAGTTCAACTAAAAGTTTGAAATTAGCTAAAAATTAATAAAATAGGAATGTAAAGCTTGTTTGTTACATCACTTGGTGATAATATTCTTTTATAAATATAAATAGAGATATTTCTTCTTTTCAAACACAAAGGTAATTCAAAATCATATCGTTTCATATTCTAACAAGTATTATGAAATATAACATAGTTTTTGTAATTTCATACGGCTATCATCGTATAAAATTAGGAGAGCAACATATAATTGAAGCTCACTATTTTATTCACCAATATTTTGTTATAGAGAGTAAAAGGTTTTCTCAGAAAGTTATCAGCTATAACAAAAGTTGCCTTAGGAGCCGCATGTAATAAATGTGGCATTAATGCACATGTATTGTATGACCATATAGTTATAACAGATAAGATTAGTTTAACTCGGGCGAATTCATCATGATAAGATCAGTTCAGTGTGATTTATGTGTATTTATGAAGATAAGATCAGTTTAGTGTAAGAGTATTTATTAAAAGTGTAGTTTATATGAGGGCTACAAAAAGAATAAAATTGTTGATATAGAATTGAGCAATTTATTATATATAAACTGACCAGAAATATTTTGAGGTTATTTGAATTTCGACTATTTAAAAGTCATTAACTCAACTTTAATATGTTTGAGTTATTTTTTTTACTTTAAATATTGTTGAGGTCTTGCTCTTACGTGAGTATATCTCCCTTCATATACGAAATTATTTTCCCAAATCTTTGAGAAATCTTGTTTGAACTGAAAGTACTTCTCTACAGATCAAATAACAAATAGCTTTAGAAACTTTAATGTTCTGTAAAATATAAAAAATACTCTAATATTTACTGTAAATGGCATAATCTATTGTAGGATGAATCAAAAACGACAATTTTCATAAAATGTACAAAGCTATATATGTTATGAATCACATAAAAGTAAATATTGTTTAAAGAAGAATTTTTCTCCTCTTTCCATTTGCCGATCGATCAAGCTGCCTAAACATCTTAAAGAAGTTCCCCCGCAATTCACTCTTGATATCCGACGACAAGTTGAAGCTGTCTTTTCATCGATTTATCTAATATTGTACAGCAACAAAAATGAAATAAAAGTACCGGTACTAATAACACTAAGATTAAAGTATTCTTATGTGTTATTTCTTATAAAGACTAAAATATTGTTTCACAATTAATATGAGTAATAGTAAAAATAGTAAACAATTAAATGGGTGCATCTATTTATTTAAAGAGTAAATACCAATTTATTCCATCATTATTTCTTTTATTGATAGGTCTAGTGGCGAGAGAATCATGGCAAATAAGATGCTGTAACCCAGTGATATTTAAACAAAAAGAAATTGTAACTGATATAAGTGAATAATGTTCATTTCCAAATCACATGATTAATTTTTTTTTAGATTCTGTAAAATCCACTTCTTTTTAAATTATTGCAATAAACCATACTTAAAAAAGGTTTAAAAGTCATGTAAAAGAACTATATATACAAAATGAATATAAAAAAAACGATATAAGGGACAGTAACTAACATACCGGTCCCAGGAAAAAAATAAAATTTTGGCTCAAGGTATTTTGTTGCATGCACTCAAGAATCGTGTGAAGAAAAACACAGTTAATTTCTAAAATTGATAGTTACTGTGATAAAATTTCAAAATTTTCAAATGATATCAAAAACTTTTTATTGAACTATATTCTCTATAACAAAGACAATAAATAGCGTTGTAACAGTCGGTACCTGTGGCAGGAAATTCAGCAGCGCTGGACAGACTAAGCAAGAAATAACAGCCGAAAAACAACAGAAAAAGACTTTTTATTGCGCTTAATATGTTCTCTATTTGACCTACTTCAGCCTTGACACTTTATATACAACTACATTCCTTATTCTCTAGAAGCACGTGACACATGGAAAGAAATTGGTGAACATAACATTTCGGTTCGGTATTTAGCAGTTATTGTCACTTTCCTTCTTTGTCTATTTCTAACGTTGGTGATTTTCTTTTTGCAAATGCTCTTCGAACCCTATTTATAGTTTTTTCTATGGAGACTACATAACAATAAAAAAATGATGTAACCACAGAAAATTTGGAAAAATTGTTACTGTAACAATATCTTTTAAAGCTTAACTGTTCTTTATCCTGTAATTCTTGAGAATGTATCAAGAAATACTTTCAACCAAAATATGATAGTTATAGTCTCATATATCGGGATAGGTTTTTTTTATAAATAATTAGAATATTCACTAATAATAATAAACAGCCTCGGTTATAGAAATTACAAGGCGATTTTCAGATTCAAATCATTTTTAACATGGTAATGATTTATTTTATTTTAAATATTATTCGTTACTAGCCGCCTTTGGCGACCAGCTGGTTCGCCATGAGTAAAGAGTTCTAAAATTTTCAATTAAATCACATATTCATTAGCCTTGAAGTAATTCCGGGCATTGATTGATCTGAAATTAATATTTTCTTTAAGATGATGGACGGAAAGTTCTAAAAGTACACATTTTCCTAATAATTTTCTTTACTTTTATAAATCAGTCAGTTTTAACCATCGGTTATGCTTCCTAAATATTAAAAAAAAATTCGATGATGTTGCCAAAATATTAAATATGTTTTTTAAAGAAAGCGATAAAGGGAAAAAAAAGTATTTAATTAATGATACAGATATTGCAAACGATTACATAAATATGCCATTAAGTCGGGATTTCAATGCATATCCTGTCTAAATTCAATCAGGTTTACCGTAAATAAAGAATATTTATTGAGTTAATGATATAGATATTGCAAACGATTGTAGAAACCTTTGCTTTGCATTTATTTTTTTAGAAAATATCACATTTTATATTTCTTTTATTTTATCCAGTCACGTGCTGAAAGTTGCATTTCTGTAGATTTATTTTGCGATGATAATTTTTTTTATTTGAACTTCCGGCATTCTTTTATTTTATCTAGTCACGTGCTAAAAAACATGGTTAAAATATTTCTTTAAAAATTCGTTAAAAATAGAAGCTTAAGTTATACATTAAAACACTGATACCATTAGAAGGCTAATTTTTTAATCTTTAAATTGATATAAAAATTATGTTTATGCGATCATATTTTCGGAAGTTATAGCGGAAAAACGTCGAAATGTCGCTTAAATTTTAATTAATTCAAATTCGAATTAAAAATTCGAAAAAAGGGCTCCGAGGTGCACATTCCGGACCTCCAAGGTATACATGTACCAAATTTGGTAGCTGTAGGTCCAATGGTCTGGCCTGTAGAGCGCCAACACACACACACACACACACGCACACACACACACACACATTGAGCTTTATTATAAGTATAGAAGATGAATTTTATGAATACGTATTTCTATTTATTTACCCATCATAACTCCAGTTTGCCCAGCATTCATATATGAACACAATGTTATTGTAGCAAACATATGGTGTATACAAATTTTCTAACAATGAAATGAACACAATAAGCGATCAGAATTTGACAACAATGTTTGATAAACATTAATTCTGTTCTCGTATTTTTTTTTTCCTCTGAATTTATCTAATGGCTGCCAAGTCAGAAATCGCAACGGTAATAAAGTATAATGCATGAGCATCTTGCTATAGGATCTCCGCATAATGTTTATCTTAAATATACGAAATTTGATTTAAGTGGGTGAGAATGTACATCAAGAAGTTATTTTCTTGATCAAAATGTAAGTTAAATTTTGGAATTTTCGAAGGAATATTTCATAAAGCATTACCCAATAAATATTTACTATACTTTAAAATTGAAAAAGCGGGTTTTTTTTTCATAATTAAATTAAATTACCCTACATATATTTTTTTTCAGTTTTAAGAATTATTCAAATATATTTGGTGAGAATGTTGCAATTCTTTCTAGTAATGAAATTCAAATTTTTTGTCACTTGCATAAATGCATGATTTTATTTCGGTGTTGAAAGCTGATAATGAAAGATTTTACTAATTTTCTGTTTATTTCAAATGTGGAATCAGTGTGCGGCATCACAGAAACATCACAAGGAACTTGTATTTAAAAGGTAGATTATTCTTTTAATCATTTTTTAATAGTGGTAGGATGGAAGAATGCATGGGATGCGCATACATACAATTAAAAGAAAAAATCCGTAAAAAGTATAAGCAATGGTATTAAAATAAAACAAATAATTTTAATCATAATTTGATAATAAAATACTTTTCCAGGGAAGAATAAACTTTAAATAACTCGACTAATTTATTTATAATTAAATTAAAAGAAATATTTATATCGAACCAGACAGTTATAGAAATAATAAGCCATAGTTTTTATAATAAAATAATTGGTCAATAACAGTCTATAATATAATAGTAAACATAGATAATAATCCATCCATATGCACAAGTAGATTTTTTTTTTTTGCTCGTGTTCAAAATGGATTTTTTTGTTATCATCATGATGAAAATAATTCGGTATTACAAATAATGGTTTTTCGGACAAATATTTTCAATTCAAAACTCCTAATATTGATTCAACATATTTAAAACGTAAGAGAAAAACCATCAAAAAGTGATTTCAGAGCAATGTTGTAATGTGTACGATGTACGAAATAAATAAATGAAACGCAAAATACTCACCAAAATTTTATCATTATTAATTTTAAACGGCTAAAACTTCTTTTGGAAATAATTAGTTAATTCAATACAATCAGATAATTTAATACAAATATTGGTATTTGATGCTTAAAAAGTTTTCAAATATTGTGTATAGATGCGTAAAATGCAGTGGCAATGGAATTTTTTTTATAAGAAATAATTTTAAAACAGTATTTCTTGGTAAGACATAAAAATCGCCACAACGATCTCAATGCGATTTAACACATTTTTACTGATGTTTGAAGCGATAAAATTGTAGTAAAATACCTCTTAAATAACACTTTTATCAAACTCACTGTTAGTGGCTATGCTTAAAATATAAAGGAACAAGTGAAATCGCTGACACTTAAATCTCAAAACTCATGGTTTATTGATAGTAGTAAAATAATATTTTTAAGGGTCGGGCATTTCGAACGTAAAAAAACTATAGCAATACATATTGCGTGTAAAGAAAAGGTGAGAAGTGAAATATCAATAAGTAATATACCCAACTCTACTAACGCGACTACTTGATTTTAATGCTGCCTTACACGCACAGTAAACACCAATCATAAAAAAGAATGTAAACAAGCAACAAAGCAGCTGGCTGGATTGATTAAAAATAATTTCCAATGAATTAAAAAAAAAAATACTTTACTTACATTCTATTGCAAATAACCTTTTTAATCCTTTTAATGCGGTAAATTATACTTTACCGCATTTTAAATAACGGTTTGAAGAAATATGTGGCACTGTACAGTCTGTTAAGATTAATAATACTCTATAATATTAAGTGGAAAATTTTCTCAAAGTGTTTATTGTTTATGCATGGAATATAAAATATAGCAAAATCAAGGTCTAGAAAAGTGCTATTAGAAGTAATATTGGCTGAAATACTGTGATATAAAATTTTTTAATAAAATATTTCTTCGTTCCAACAATATTTCTGCTCAAACTTCTTATTGTTTCTTAAAGATTAGATAAAATGTCACTTATAAAAATAATAATACAAATAGGGAACCAAAACAGACAGAAGCATATGAACTTGATTGCAATTTCAGTTAGAGCATACTATAAGTTTCACTTTTTCTCTGTCAGCCAAATCGCACTTCATGCCTAATGTTACACATTAAACTGGTTGAAACGAAAATATATATATATCATAAGTGTAAAACATTTCGTCAACACTCAAACAAAGATTTGAATTCATTCCATTGAACATTATTTTGTAATCCATTGAAATTACTTTTAATTAACGATTTAATGAAATATAAGGGATTGTTCAATTTATTAAAATTAGAATCAAAAGAAAGTCTTAGAGAATTGATATTAGTAACTGCTGAAATATCTTTTATGTTGTTTAAAATTATAAACTTTCTTCTTGAATATATATCTGCTTCTGTATTTTAATGTTTCTTAATGGTTATTAACAATGTCTCTCACAGAAACAAGAATAAAAAAGGAAGACAGACAGAAACTTATGAACATGATAACAATCGTAGTTAGAGCACAAAACTTTCACACTTCCTCCACCAGTTTGTCTTCATCTCATGGCATATGTTACATCTTTATGGTATAAGATGCAAACCATGGCAGATCATGGCTGAAACAAAAAAAAATATCTATTAAGAAAAATATTTCTTCAGCATGCAATAAAGGATTGAGATATATTTTGACAATTGAGGATATATTTTGACTTTTTTATATATTTTGAATACATTGTGAAGTCGGATATAGTATAATACATCGAAAAAGATTCAAATACGCGTTAAGGATAATATCAAGAACAGCTTCGCCAACCATGACCTTTGACAATATTGCCAGAAATATTTCTTTATTAAGTACCAGGAAGTGAGGATGAACAGGGAAGCTAAAAAAATATTTCGAACAGTCATTTCATAGAAACCCTTAGAGAGAATATATAGAAAGAATATAAAAAAGAACGATAAAAAAAAACGGTTCTTTTTTGAAATCGTTTTCTCTACTCTCAAATCAAAGATATAAATATTATTTTTATGAAAATAGTGAATTTTCATCGTTTCTTTATTATTTGGGTGAAGTAAAAAAAGCACAAATGTATCGAACAAGTTTAATATTTTACGAAATTTTAAATTTACAACTGCAAAAAAATATTGTGTTAAAAATTTAAAAAGAATAGCATTAATAATACTTCACATTCAAATATTTATAAACAATAATTACAATATAATCATAATATGCTAGTTTTTTTTCTCAAATCTTTGTTTAAAATGCACAATGTATAATTTAGGGCTAGTCAAGTGAGGAAAAAAGTAGATTGATTTTATTTATTACAGAACATTGAATAAACAGCATAATAGCACAAAAGTTGAAAAATTACTTGTTTTATTGTTTGGAACTAGGAAAAAACATTATGCAGATTTCTGAAAGGTCTTTTGGTAACTTATCTAGTCAGTTTATCAGCCTAATCAACTACAGCCATTATCGAAGAAATGCTCTTTTATTTCAAAATTTCTGATACTCAGTTTTTTAGAAGAACAAATCATTTGTAATTTTTTCAAATAAAGTTTAGTACTTTTTTGAAGACATAAGGAGCAGAACAAAGAAAGATAATCTTAATTTATGTGATGAAATGCAGTAAATTGTTAGCATTAAATCGGTAAAGATTTATAGCATATATTTTATTCGTTATTTTTATTTTTTCTTATTTTTTTATTTTATCTTGCAATAAATTCAACAATCAAAGCCGATTGCCCAATTCACAGTTTTGTTTATCTTCCAAATAAATCATATTTACGATGAAATATTTCTTCTTGTCAAGGATTTAAAATATGATCTACTAAAGTCGTTCATTAGAAGAATAATTTACATTTAGTTATTATTCTATTAAAAGGCTGTATACAAAGTTCAAAGAGCATATAGTGAAATAAAATTGTTTGATTCAGAATTAACCCAATACCAGAAGTTTTTATTGGCTCTAACTTATATTGTTCGCTTTATTGCTATTAAATTATAAGTTAATACTTCACAACGCATTTTTTATAATTTAATAAGTTGAAACGTAAGTGAATAATTTAACTATCAACATGTATCGGAATAGTCATATTTTATAGAAAACATAAATTTCATAAAAATCAACATTTATTCCAACATTTTAATTTTATAACAAATACTTTTTTAGATGCTTCCAATAAAATTCTTGTGTAAACAAACCCTTAATTCTTTGTCGTTGCTTATATATTACATGCCACTAAGATGTAAAGAGCTACGCCGTTAGTTTAAACAGAGAATAAAATCATTAGAAAGAAACAACTTACAACGGTAATGAACCCATCATATATTGGATATTTTTATACGCATATAGAATTTTCGAGAACAATTTAATTTGAATATTGCAGAAAATATTGCAGCCTTCCAGATCTTAGATAAAGAACATATAACAATTTATATGACAGAGCCTCAGTCTTTCGATAAAGCTTAATGATTGGGTTTTGAACCACAGAACAACCAATCTTAAACGATATGTTCTATCGATATTGAGCTACGGCGATTGTTAGTTATTAAGGCTTGCGCAGCAATGAATTAAAATAGGATCCTTATAAAAAAAACTACCTGCGGTTATGGAAATGGATGAACTTAAAGCTTTACACCATTCTTTATCAAATCAAATGTTATAAGTTTGAATGAATTTGAGTCTACAAATGATATCATATTATGAAAGTAAAAATCATCTAAATCAAAAAATTAAGCGGTCAATACAGGAAATTCCATTTCTTATTATTTATTCGCAATTGTATTCTTTCAGCAATGCAATGTCACAGATTATGAAAGTACTTCTATAAAAAATTTTAAACATATAATTTTATATTTATTTTCAAAAGAAATATGGGTTTATTACGGAAAGGAAAAGGCAAAATAATTTAAAATGCATATTATCCTGTGAAGAAGATAATCAATTCAAGAATTCCATTGACAAGTAAGAATCCTAATGGTTCATAATCAACTGGTTCAGTTGATAGTGATTTGTTAATAAAAAATAAAATTGATGAACCTACTTTTAGCATCTAACGGGGCTAGTTTCTAATTTATTAGTTATTAGCATTTAAGAATTTTAGCATTTTTGTTGAGAAACAAATAAAGAAAGGCAAAATATTTTATTTGGAACATATAAGTGTCTTATGAGCGGAATAATTACATTACTAGTGTGGCTGTTTTCTCTATTCTGGCAATTAAAATGTGATAAATTCACTTGACAAAAACATGTATAAAATGTATTAACCCCAAGATTATAAATTAAATATATATCAGACTCTAAAGCACAATTAATACATACTGAGTTTCATGCCGAATTCACTGAAAGGGGCTATCATTCGAGCTAGTGAAGTAAACGAGACTAATTAAATCTGGACAGGGAATCTTTCAAGTTTGCTAACAATGTAAGATCTCAATTCTCCTCATCAACTTGTCCGAGACATTCAGTCCCTACTCCTCCAAAACAAAAATCATCTTAAGATGGATCAAAGCTCATACCGGATTCAAGAAGAAGGTGATATTCTAGCAAAAGCAGCCATTACATTATTTCAACTTTAAAACTGCTGCTGAACATTATTCTCTTAAATATCATTCTTAATTTTTTTATTATTTTAAAAAATTTAAGAAAAAATTATTTTATATTAAGAATCTGAAAACTGATTGAAACATTCCCAAAACGTATTTCTTTATTTTGCAAAAGAAAAAAAAAGAAGCTTTAATTGCTAGAAAAAAAACAATTCCATCTGCTTCTGCAATTCAATGAATTCTTTCCAATTCTTTTTTCACTGAATCGATAATAAACTATCTCACTTAATAACAAAAGCAACTAAAAAGGAGAATTAAAGACACAAGCTTCCTGGAAATTCAATGAAGCATGTCGGATTTCCACAACTTCAGCTTACTGCTAATGAGATCATAAAGACTTAACTGCAATTAGTTATTTTGATGTGGATTGTGAATTCTTTATGATCTTATGTGTAAGAAAATGCTTTTTTGTAAGTAGATGGTAATTTATTTCTTAAATTCATGGTATTGTTTATCAGAATTTCATTCATTGATTTTAAAATGTAATAGACACTTTCAATTCTCTAATCCTCATTTGACACTATATTTATATAGCTGTAAGCTTGTAATATTAATTTACAATCATATTATGTTTCAGTTGTATCTCATGGTACTCACATTTTATGAGATTAAATAACAATTTTACATTCCTGAATATTAAGATAAATTAGTTAAAGTTGTTGAGAGGATTAATTAGCTATTACAAATTTAAAAAAATATGCATGGATTAATCTCTTACAAAGATCTTATAAGATATTAAAGAATCGTTCTGTATTTCTTTTGCCTGGTGAAATGTATTTATTAATTAAAGGCACAAATAATATGTGCCAAGGTTATTTTCTAATTTACAGATTAAAACATGTAAATAAATTCTTATGTTTTAAAGGAGATAAAATTAATTGAGTGGATGTACTTTCTATAAATGAGTCTTGATATTAATTTTTGAATTCATAAAAAGTAATTTTTGCAGAATTATTTTGTTTAGATTTTATATATATTTAATTTATAATCTTGGGGTTAATACATTTTATAATGTTTTTGTCTAGTGAATTTATCACATTTTAATTGCCAGATGGGGAAAACAGCCACACTAGTAATGAAATTATACAAGACCATAAGACATATGTTCCAAATAATCTTTTGTCTTTCTTTATTTGTTTCTCAACAAAAATGCTAAAATTCTTAAATGCTAAAAACTAATAAATTAGAAACTAGCCTCTTCAGACGCTTAAAGCATGTTCATCTATTTTATTTTTTATTAACAAATCACTATCCATTGAAAGAGCTGATTATGAAAAATTGGAATTCTAACATGTCAATGGAATTCTTGAATTGATTTTCTTCACAGGATAATATGCATTTTAAATAATTTTGCCTTTTCCTTCTAGCAATAAACCCATATTTCTTTTGAAAATAAATATAAAATTTTATGTTAAACTAAAAATTTTTATAGAAGTACTTTCATACTCTGTTACATTGCATTTCTGAAAGAATACAATTGCAAATAAATAATAAGAAATGGAATTTCTTGTATTGACTGCTTAACTTTTTGATTTAGATGATTTTTACTTTCATAATATCATATCATTTGTAGGCTCAAATCCGTTCAAACATTTCATTTGAATGATGAAGAATAGTGTAAAGCATTAAGTTCATCCATTTCCATAACCACAGGTAGTGTTTTTTATAAGGATTATATTTTAATACATTGCTGCGCAAGCCCTAATAACTAGCAATTACTGTGGCTCAATATCGATAGAACATCTCGTTTTTGATTGGTTGTTCAATGTTTCAAAACCCAATCATTGAGCTTTATCGAAAGACTGAGGTTCTTTTATGTAAATTGTTATATGTTCTTTATGTAAGATCTGGATTTTTATAGAACTTTCTGAAATATTCAAATGAAATTGTTCTCAAATATATATATATATAGCTCCTGAATATCTGTGTTTATAAATTTAGAATGTTGAGGTCTATTAACCTTCCTTTTCTAAAAGACATAATGAAATATCTTGATATAACGAAGATAAAAATGAAAAAAGTAATTAAAGACCTGTAAAGGCACATTAGCATCATCACATGGTAGACAAAGCAGTATATATATAAATATAAGTATTTATATAGCAGTATATAAAGCAGTATATATATTATAATAAAGCTCAATGTGCATGCGTGTGTGTTGACCATCTACTGGCCAGACGGTTTGCTTTACAGTACAAAATTTGCATAGGTATGCCTTGGAAGTCGGAAATGTGCACATCCAATTGATTTTTTTGAATTTTGAATTAGAATTTAAATTAACAAAAAATTAAGTAAAAGTTTGAAGTTTTTCCGCTATAATATCCGAAAGGATTACAGCACAAAATTGAGTTTTACATTACATAGAATATCAAAAATTGTCTTTTTAATTATAGTAATGTTTTATGCAACAAATTATAATTCTATTTTTAATTATTTTTTAAAAATAATTTAATTTTGTATTTAAAAGAAAAATACGTGCGCCAGAGCAACTTACTTATTTGAAAGATCAATAAAAACAAAAGTACCGTTATTGTTTTAATTTTGTTTTAATTTTAGAATACAATATCCCATTTTTTAATGCAATTTTGAAAATGACATTGGTTGAATTTCTATTCCTATTGCGTATACACTGATTCAGTCCATTTTTGAAGTTCGTATGCACTCTTTGCAGCATATCAATCGGTATGTTGGCTATGGCGTAGCGGATGTTGCTCTTGAGATAAGCTATTTTCCGTGGTCGATCGAGATAAACCAGGGATTTCAAAGTGAGCCTCTTCACTGAAAAAATAAATAAACTACGTCTTCAGGCAAGTTACCAAACAGCATTTCACATGCATTTTGACGGGCAATAAAATCGCATTCAGTTAATTCTTGCACAACAGCCAATTTATAGGGATGAAATTGAAGGCCTTGATGGAGAATTCGTCGAAGAGTAGTAGCAGAAATTCGCAGAGCATCTGCGCGTTTGCGAGCCGAACGCAGAACTGACTGCCTCACTCATTCGGCATTTTCCGGAGTTCTGGTGATACGTTGATGTCCATTTCTGGGTTTAGTGACACTTTCAAAATGAGTTAAACCACGGCAGAATCAAATTACGGCCAGGAATGGTTCTGTGAGGGGGAATTTCAAAGCGAGCGCGGAAGGCATGTTGTGTCGCAATAAGTGAGCGACCGTTAGAAAAATAGCTCTCAATGGCGAGGCCTGCTGTTTTCTAAACCAGAGCATGATGGCAATTGACTAGATTGAAAAACAAACTTGGGGGCTTCTTCCTCCAGTAGCGTCACATATCATCCTTCTACCCAACTCCACACTCGGGAGTTTTTTCAAATTAGTAAGTTTCTCTGGCTCACCCTGTATCACATATTAAAAATTAAAATCAACTTACACGAGCATGAGTTTCTGCAATGAGTGGGAGGGGAGATCAGCTTTTATCACCGTGTTACCATCATATTGACAAAAGTTCAAAGTAAAAAGTAAATTAACTGTAATTGCAAATTAAACATATAAAGTATGTATGAAAAGAAAAAAACTGAAGTTTGCTATTTTATAACAAGTGAACGAAAAAAAAACATTTTATGATTTTTTTTTAATATCGATATTGCCAGTTTAGTAAAACGGTATTATTTCAGGTAGAAAAGGGTTTGATATGAATCCTTTTATTGCAGGATTCGCATTGATAATTTGTAAGCCTATAATAATAGAAATCCATTTATTAAAATGGTCTAAATGAAGTAAACATATTAAATCTGACTCGATTGGTCTAAAAACACTAATAAATAACAAATGTCTAACTTCTGTCTAGATACTCTCCTAAGGCACATTAATAAATTTTCTTGATAATATTTTATATAAAAAAGCTGCATTCCAATCAACTGAAGTAGTTTCTAAAATTGACCGATTTATGAATATTTGAATATCACTACTTAATAAAAAACGGGTCTTATTATATTATTTCATCGACCGTCTTAAAGTTGATACCCCAATCAGAGCCCATGATTTCTCATAACTGATCGAATTAAGAACAATCAACATTATAAATGTGTTGGTTGTTCTAAACTATTTTATTCAAAACTTCATAAATTGATCATATTTGATATGAAAAAGTAGAAACGTTAATTTATTTATTTAAAAATTGATAAATACGTAATAATACAAACATATTTGACAGAATATGATTGTATTTATGACTATATAAAATTTATTCTTGCCCTTTTTTAAGAATAAAATTTAATAAAATATTGTTTTTATAGCCTTTAAATCCTTTTGAAATTAAAACGAAACACTGAATTTTATGATGAATCTGGAAATGTTTTGTAAAATATTTCTTAAGATATTACATAAATTATGAATATAATTCTGTTGTGCAAGTAAAACTTAGATGTTTATTGATTCTGCTTTCACTATACATTAAAAAAAACACTTGGTTTCTGTAAAGTTTTATGTCAGTTGTTTGTTTTATATTGATTGTTTAATCACTTCCACTTTAATTTAAAGTTTAAATTTTACAGAAAATTAAAGAAATACGTAATACATTATAGCTTAAGGTCAATATGGTTGATAAAATGTGAAGCTTGAAAACATCTTGATGAAGAACACTTTAAAGACAACTTGCATAAAATATTTAACTGAAACTTTTAACGAGCATTAAGGTAGGTGAATCAGCTGGTCGTCAATGGGGGCTAGTTTTTATTAAAATAATACTGAAATAAACTTATGCGAGCGAAAGGAAATAAATAAATAAGTAAATGAAAGAAGATAAAAAAAACTAAAAATAAACTAAAATAAAAAATAAATTAAAATATTTTTTTAAGAAAAATTAGAAACCTTTTTAAATTAGTATGCATGGCAAAAAGATTTGAATTTAAATTTGGAGAAATAAATTTGATTAGCTGACACAAGACAACAGTCTTTGGATTTCTAATATCATTTCATTTATGATATGTAATGTCTAAGAAAGACATATTTATCTTAGTATTGATGTATTCATACTTCTGATGTGTTTATTTTGGGGACAATGGTATATGTGGAAGATTATACCATTATTGATAGTTTAATGACATCCGTAACATTGTAAAGTCTTAGATATTGAAACAAAAATTATAATTTTGAAACTGTTTGGATAATGAATCTATTATCTATGTATCTTAAAGTTTTAATTTCTTTAAGCATTCCATATGTGAATCTTGCATCTTGTTTGCAGATCCCCACTTATTTACTTTGCTTATTTTCTCAAGTTAATTTTGAAAGTTCTTTCTAGAATTTTCAAATAGATATTTATATCAAATGGTTTACCAATATTTGTTTGCTGCTTCAGAACTATAAAAGTGGTTTTTACCATTTGAAAAGTATAAATTTTAAATTATTCCAAACCATTGCATTAAAATGTATATATATATATAATTGACAAATTAATAGAATATTTTTCTGTGGATTCTATTCCTAATATTCTTTTCAAATCTCTTAAAGAAAAAAAAAACTAGCTTTTATTCTGTGTATCTTACCTTTTTTTCAAAATAAAATAAAAAGATGCACAAAAGAATTTGGAAACAAGCCATCTTGCGAAGAGGACAAAAGCGGTAAAGTAGAAAATTCATTTTAAATAATGTCATTAGAATGAAGAAGCTTCAAAAAGTATGATATTTAAGTTACTTGATATAAAGGAAGCGAAATCCAGAAAAGTTTCCAAACTGTTTGAAAAGTAATCCACATTAACTATTTTCAAGAAAGGCTTATGTTCTTTAATGAAGTCGGAACAAAAGAACTTCGAACTGGAAGGATTATTTTCATCGCTCATACTATTCAAAATGTTTTCTTAGTAGAAAGAAAAGGAAACCTTTGTACTTTTCGAGTACTACAACAGAAAAGATTTCAAAAAAAAAATCTTATTTGAACATTTATAAAAAAAAAATTCTATATTAAACATTTGAAATCAGTTTATAAAATTTGTTAAGGAAACAGGCGTAAATAAAACATTTTTATATGTAAATTATCAAAATTCCTAAGTTTTATCAAGAAAATTAAAATTAAATATATATCAAGAAATCATTCATTTTCTGCATTCATCTGTATAAATAATCTGTTAGAAAGCCCTTAACACATATGCGTTTTTAACATTTGTTATATTCATTGAACAAAAGGTTCTTTTAATTTTGTTTTGTAAAATATATTTTAACCCAATTTTTTTTATTTTAAATTTTGTTAATATTAGTACATAGATAAAATTAATCATCCTCATTTTTTTTTCATGGCCACTAATTCATGATATTCTGTTGCTATCAACAATATACTTTTCAGTCCTGAAATTACTTGAAAATCAGTTCAGATTCTTTAATAAATCAAATCAGAAGTTTTTTTTAATTAGCACATAATCATGTTTTGATACCTATATTTCTTTAAACGTCCCATATTAAATTGAGTGAAATTTATTCGTCGTCATTGAGTGAAATTTCGATATTTCAGATACATATTATCTTTGATTTTTTAGGTGAATATCATATTTGTTTGCTTGGAGCTTAAAGACGAGGATTTTTAAGAGTGATCGGTTGTGTGTTTCTAAATCGAATCTCATCAGAAGGTTTTCCTGAAAAGTATGTACTTTTCAAGTTCTCCGGATTTGGCAATTTTTCAGATTACGCTAACCGAAATCTCAGAATTATAGATTGTCACTCTCTCAATCACCAAATATGGTATAATTCAATTATTTTTGCAAAACAACTTGATCGTTTGGATATAAACGCCGTAGGATGTAAAAATAAAAAAATATTCAGTTGAAATTACAGAAACTATAGATTTAAATAACGATTTAAAATCATAATATTAGAAAAAAAATTCAATTTTTTAAAAATCTAATACGCTTTCTTATTTTTAAATTTTCGATATATTACAGATTTGCTGTTTTTATACCTTATTTACAAATAAAACTTTCATAACAATTTAAGAAAATAATGTCTATTTAAAAATATTCTTCAAAAGTTTATGTGCCGTTTTGAGAAGACATAATTTTTTAAAAAAAATATCATAATATAATTCGAAAACGTATTAAAAAATGTTTCTAGTAAAATTTCTTTGAAATTATAGAACATATTACAATTCTTATTTATTTATTTAATCAGTATTTCTTTTCGGTTAAATATTTGGTTATTGTATTTCATAAATGCTTTAGAAAATCGCAGAAATGATAAAATGAATGGTCATTTGGATCATAAAATTCAACTGATAATTTTATTAGAATTTTCAAGTTATTATCTAATTTTATGCATCTGAAAATTCTGAAATCGGCTATTTTTTATCAAAAATTACAATTTTGCATCCCAAAATTTATAAATTTTAATTAATATATTATTTTTATTTTAAAAATCCTAAAATAATACATGTTTCAAATGGAAAAGATATTTAAGAAAAGTTTCTAAATTTATTTACAAAAGAAATATTTTCATTCAAGTTTTTATATTTAGTCCATGACATTTCTAAGTAAAAATGCATAAAACTAAGCTAATGCATCAGTTTCTTTAAAATAGAAAAAAAATATACATGAACGTAAATAGTTCAATAGTTCTTAATATTTGGAAATCATTCTTTCATTTAAACACTGCACTCTTAGGTAATTTTTTTGCTAATCACTAAGGCATAAAATTTAAAAAGTATCAATTCTAAAAAGGGATATTAATTTTATAAAAGTGATTGTATAATACTTGTTATAAATTATTATTGATTTTTTCGTTATTTAATTTGATTTAAAAAATATATAAAGTTATATTTAAAATAAATGTTATATTTAATTTTGCAAGATGAATATGAATTGAATTTTCCAATTCCACAATAATAATATTTTCATGATTTTAAATATTTCTAAATTATGAATAATTATAAAAATTAATTTTTATACCTTCACTTTAATATTAATTGAAAGGAATTTTATTAAGTATTTCTAAAACTTTAAACAATAATAATTCATCATTCAAATAATTTAAGAAAAATTCATCATCATAGTTTATTCTTTCTGATGGTGCTTACACTTATTTGTATGGAATTTGCTAACAGTTTCTATTTATATATCAACATATGGTTAAAAATATTTGTCCCACACAATATGAATTATATATTCAAGATAATATAATCTATATTTTAGAGCTGCATTCATATGTAATTTTGCTTTATTCATTTTAATACAATAGTAACCTAATAAATCATGAGCGCTTTCTATTAGAATTCTAATTTTAGAAGAATTCTTACCTAAGCAAGCCCCTTTTCTAACACATCCTTAGGGAAGAATAGGAACTTTCTTTTGTTAACAAACAGAAGCTCTCAGGTTTTTCAGAGCGGCGGAATTGGTTTGTTCCCTCCAAACACCAAGAAGTATATCCACAGGGAAAAACCATTTCTCAGAGTTCTTGTTTTTACTCAGACCATCCACCTAATATCACGAAAATAGTTTTTTATATTGAAACATTTATCAGCTTCTGTCTCAGTTTATTTTGCACAAAATCTATCAGCGTTGTCATTAAAATAACGAACATGAAACATTCATTTGAAAAGTAGCCGTTACTTCTTCATTCAGAGAATGACTTCAAATTTTTGCTTGAGTCATGTATAATTATATTTGTATGTCCAAAATAATTGTTAAAATAATGTCTTTGCTTTAATGTAGTATACCGCTGAAAGTGGGCTATTTGAAGTATAGAATATGATTTGAATGTCTTTTACCTTGAGTTTCCACGAATAAATAAAAATGTGTATCACTTTATTTTTCCATAAAACATTAAGAAAGACCTTAATTACAATTTTCATATTATAATGCTTTAAATTAAAAGTAATAATTTTAATATTTTTTATTATTATCAAACATTGAATAATGCTCCTAAATTAGCTTTTACCATAATTTAATTTCCGATATTTTTAATTACAAACATTTGTTTTATATTTGAAATATGATCCATTGAATAAAATAATCATACAATTATACTTAAAGAAAATATTGAATTGTATTCTTTATAAGATATTTTTCGACCGTCCGAAGACTCTATCGCCTTTTATTTTACAAGCATATAATAAATTTAAATAATTTGTGAAAATAATAGAATATTTATTTTAATCTAAATTCTAGTGATTTAAATTTAAGTAAACTTATAGAACTTTTCCATTCAAGCCCAATATATTAAATTAATTTTATCTCCCTACAATTTATTTTAATTTCTAAAAGTTTTATTGAAATTGTTGGTGTTCGATTCAATAACTTTATTATACAGGGTGACCCAAATTAAAATTATCATATTTAGAGCTACATACCACCGTAGCTATTCATCCGGAAATTCTGAAATTTTGGCACTCCTTCAAGAAGGGATGAGAAAAGCATTGTGCAAAAAAATGCTCCAAAAGTCGCCACTAGAGGGCGTATTCATGTAATGCTGGTCTGTCCTACGCGATAGATCACGAACCGTCACCAATAACCCAATGCGTAGCTCTAATGCAACGTTAATTGAAGCAATCAACTAACCAAACATTTGAAACTACAACATATGCAAATGTTGCAACGTCACTTAACAGCTAGCCAGTAAAAAGGGAATTCATTCGTTGAAAACTTCATGCGAATGTGTTCGCGACTCAAAATGACTCTAAGTTTACAATCTCGTGCTTTATTACTCAAACTGTTTTATCAAAACCACGATTCAGCACCAATATCCTAAAGAAAATTTCGGACTTTGAAGGATCTTCGAACAGGTCCAATGATGTTTCAAGGATAAAAGAAAATAATTACGAAATTTGAAGAAACCGGATCGTTTGGTGTTCGTCGTAGAAGAGGAAGAAAATCAGTTTATTCAGAAGTCGTTGAGAAGGTTGCACTTCAAGAGAAAGATGACAAAACATGGCTAGCAGTAGTGTTCACTATGTCGAAAAAATGTTGGATACGCCACGTTCCACTGTGCATAGGATTCTCAGGAACATCCTACGATATTACCCTTACAAAATCTCGTTTGTTCATCAATTGCAACCACAAGATTTTGAAACACGATTAACGTTCTCACTGCAGTTTCTTTCTCGGTGTGAGGTCGATTCTGAATGGCCTTGGAACATTTTTTGGTACTATGAAGCTCATTTCCATTTAGACGGCTCTGTGAATACGCATAAATGCCAAATTTGAGTTACAAAACATCCCCGCTCTACCCTAGATGTTTCATTACATTCACCGAAAGTAATGGTATAGTGTGGATTTAAAGCTTCTTTTATTCTAGAGCCTTCTTCGAGGAACAAACTTCATCAGGTTCAGTGACATGCACGATCACAAAAGAGCGATACGCATCGATGTTGGCGTATGCAGTTGTTCTGGCTCTACAATCACGCCCATGTCTTGCCCGAGCGCTTTTTATGCAGGATGGTGCGACTCCACAGAAATTGTGGGAAAAATATTCAGAAAAAACATTGTACAGTAGAAAGAGTAATACACTCTTCAAAAATGCTTGGCCTGCAAGATCGCCAGACTTTAATCCATACGATTTTTTGTCTCTGGGGATATTTGAAAGAGCTGGTTGGCCGTGACAACCAGAGAATGTTTTTTAATCTTAAATCCAATATTTGCCACCAAGTGCTCAATGTTTCAGTGCAGACACTACGCTCTACTGTTGAACATGCCATTTTCAGATTTCAGAAGGTAGCTCACAATGGTGGACATCATATCGAAGAGTAATTCTTATAATAAAATAGTTGATAGTATGCCCTCTTGAGGCGACATTTGGAACTAAATTTTTTTTAGCACAATGTCTTTCCCATTCCTTTATTATAGCGTACCCAAAATTTAAGAATTTTCGGATGAATAGTCACGGCTGTATGTAGCTCTGAATAGGGTAACTTAAATTTGGGACACCCTGTATTATGATACGCTACAAATTAATATATATTGACAATATGCTGCTTTTATTTTTGATATCAGTAAGTTTGAGCCACTCTTTTATTAAGCGTGAAGTAGATTTATCAACTCATTATTTAATCTCAATTTCTTTAAGTACATATTAATAACATTTTATAAGGAACTCTTTTCCAATCATTTTTTTTATCTTTATTAACAAATATTAATAAGTCATCTTAGTCACTTGTCTTCTCACAAAAGCTTTTTCCCAATCAATTAAATTCCTTGTATTCTTGTGTCTTTCAATAAAATAGTGTAACGAAAAAATATCCGTTTCCTTTAACAGTATTTCAATTCATCTTATTGTTCCCATTGAAAAGAAAAATCACATTTTAACATTGAAAAGTAGTTTACTTTCCGTAATACTTCCTCTAGCATTAAGAAACATGCTAATTGATCGTCCAATAATAATCAAATAAATAAGGTAATAAAATAAATTGAAATTTTAGCAGTATTTACTTTAAAAGAACAAAAATTTTGCTAGTCAGGGTAAAATCACTTGTAATTATTATAAAATATTTTACTGTTACTCATCCATGAGTATATACTATGTTTAAAATGTATTTTTTTTATTCTTTGTTAGTGATCATATTGTATTAGAAAATAAAATTTAAAATATTTATTTTGTATAGATTTTACCCATTTACTTTGTATAGATTATTCATATTTATTTTATATAGATTATTCATATTTATTTTATATAGATTATTCATATTTATTTTGCACAGATTTTATATTTTTATTTTATATGATTTGTATATGTATATATTCCAAATAAGAAAGAAAGGTCGTTTAAATACTTTAATAGCATTGAATTTTTCTTTAACAAATGTGTATTGTTGCGCTTTTTAGATCAATAAATTATCTCTTAAAAATTACTCATTTCTATTTTACAATACAGAACGAAAGGAGCCAGAGAATAAATAGTTTTACTTATTCAATTCAATCACTCCGCACAGACAAAATGTTTTATTTCAGCAAAAATGATTGAATTTATTGAAATGATATTTATTACAAGAAAGTTTTAAATTTATTAAAATCAAACATATTACTAGCAGATTTTAAATTCATTTAAATCAAGTTTATTAGAAGAAATACGTTTTAATTAAATTTCAGAAAAACAATATATATATATATATATAGATAGATAGATAAATAAGATAGATAAGATAGACAGACAAGACAAGACAGACAAGATAGACAGACAAGACAAGACAGACAAGATAGACAGACAAGACAAGACAGACAAGACAAGACAAGACAAGACAAGACAAGACAAGACAAGACAGACAGACAGACAGACAGACAGACAGACAGACAAGACAAGACAAGACAAGACAAGACAAGACAAGACAAGACAGACAGACAGACAGACAGACAGACAGACAGACAGACAGACAGATAGATAGATAGATAGATAGATAGATAGATAGATAGATAGATAGA
>JAPMOQ010013993.1:66325-84250 GCA_026543055.1 Argiope trifasciata
ATAGATAGATAGATAGATAGATAGATAGATAGATAGATAGATAGATATTGCTTTTTTATGCAGAAAACTTAATACAGGGCAACATACATAATTCAGACACAAATTGTTTTAGTACCCTATACAGTTTCAAGTTGAATCCTTTCTAGAGTAGCCTTCATACGTCAAACATGGATAGTAGAAATAAACTGTCTTCAATGTCATTTATTTCTATTAAATCATCGCCATGTTAGAATAATATAATATAATAAACGAAAATGCAGTGCAGTTAGTAATTGTTATAAAAGGAAGTTCAAAAGTTTGACTTCACTTTCCTTTTTCATACAAATACACTAATGAGATTTATGTAAGGCATCTGTATACAAAAATATATTATTTTAGTTTTAGATCTTTCCTGTTAAAATAAATAGTTCCGTTGAATTAAAATAACCTACATAAAAAATGAAGAAACTTCTAATTGCAGTACATATTCCTAAAACTATTGTTATATTAATTTAAAGTAATGATACATTTTTATCTATATAAATATGCCAAATGAATTGAAAATATTAATAACAAAAAAAATTTAATATCTTAGTATCTTTATAATATCCAGTTGGTGTATAGTTGAAAGAATGTATATGAATAAATTTACTATTTCAACTATACAGGGTAGTTAAAAATTCTGAAAAAAAAAACTAAAGCTTCATAAAATTCAAAGAAATAACCTAAATAAAAAATAATTTACAGGTTGACATTGTTTGGTCGCATTTTTTTAAATAAAAAAATTAAACTGGCAGATGGCGTTGGCATGAATAAGTTGGAAATATATAAATGAGATAGACGATTATAAGTGTCCTTACCCTCGTTTTAGAACCAGATCACCTTTGCATACCATATAAGCAAACAAGGATGTTGAATGAGAAATATAAAATTTCATTGGTGAAGCTATTTTACATGAACGAGGGATTAGTTACTGTTGCATTGTATAAATTCCACCATCATAAAACTATAAAGACTGGAAAAGGACCTTTAACAAAGGCAAACCTCATGAAGATTGTTCAGAGATTTGTGGAAACTGAATCACTACAGGATCATACAAGGTCTAAGACAGACATTTCGGCACGCTTTGTAGTCGAAATAGAAATATTAGAGTCAGAGTACATTGAATGCAATAGAAATACATTCGAAACTGGTAGAAGCCAAACTTCCATGACCACCCATGTTTCCAGATTTGATTAGCAGATAAGCAGTCTATGGAGAAATTTAAAATCCCTGTTATATCGATCTATTGGAATCGAAAGATCCAGTCTCTAGAAAGCTGCCTCGTGTATAAAGCTGGACACACTGAATTTTCCCGTTGAAGAATTTTGAGAGGAGCGCAACTCATATTTTTATAATAAATGATTTAGTAACATTATTTTTATTTTTTGAGTGTCTTTCCTTTCACTTATGTACAAAAATCCCTCTGTCAGCTTTTTTTGTTATTAAAAAACCCTTTGACTTATCAAAACTAAATCTGCAAACTGATTTTTATTTTGTTTAATTTTCCAGATTTATGAATTTTTAAAGTTTTTATGGACTTTTTTCCTTTTTCTACATTAACATTTAAGTTTTCTTATAATTTAGGAACAATCACGAATGAGAAGTCTGAAATGATAATTAGAAGAAAGTGGTCGAGGAAAAAGGATTCTTAATTTATTGGTATAAGTTATCGTAATTTTTTATGTGTAAATCAATATTTTATTTTAAAAAGTAATTAAAATGCATGTTACTGAAAGTATTGTCCGTCATTAGCCATTACTTTTCTGCACCTTTCTGACAATATTTGAATTCCACGTCATATGCACATCTTTTGAGGCTTCCCAAGAGTCGACCCAATTTTTGGCATCTTTATAAGAATAGAAGTACTGCTCATCTAGGCCATGTGTCATCAGCCGGAACAAGAAGTCGTCTTTAGGGCAAGCATCTGATGAATATGGTGGATGGGGTAGGACTTCCCACTTAGCGGTTTCAAGTAGATTTTTGCCAGTTTTGCAATATGTAGCAGAGCGTAATCATGCTGCAAACAGACATCGCCACGTCTCTGCTTGTAGACTGGCGGTTTATCATTCAAGGCTCGGTTTAATTGCCCCAATTGTAGTCTGTAGTGATCCCCCATAATGGTCTTAACTGGTTTGAACAGTTCAGAATAAACTATACCCAGCTAATTCCACTAAATGCAGAGCAGACGCTTATATTCCACACAATAATTCAGAAAACAAAAAGGGGAAAGAATATACCAGCAACAGGCGACGCATGGTGAGATTTCTTATTGGTTAAATATTCTTATGAAGTTTTATATATTTTTTACATATTTTTGTGTATATTTTTGCTTTGCTTGGTGACGCTTTTAAAGTTTCTTTGGTTTGTATCGTTACTGTTTAAATCGGTGTATCTATTTTGCCTTAATTTTCGGGTCACGAGAGGTCAATACTGTTGGACATTGTCCAATTCCTCACAGAAAAAATCCCTTATTTGGAATCCTTACCTTAGGGCCACCCTTGAAGAAGTCTTCAGGCCTTATTCTTTTTCTGTTTATTGTAGTTTTGATTTTATGTATATATATATATATAAAGCTTACATCATATAAAAAATGTTTACTAAAATTCAGAATTTTCGAAATCTTTTTCTAATACTTTTTCATAAAAATTCATTTATATTCGTTAAGTTTTTATTATTTTTTAAACAACGGTTATATATGGATATTTTTCACTATATTTCTTGTGATTATCTAAGAAAACTGTATTTTTGGATTATGAAAAATATTCATTGTTCATATTGAATACCATTTGAATAATGTGTCATTTTGCACTTTGTATCAGAACACACAATATTTTTACACCGGGACATTCCTGCCTTGCTAAAATAATAAAAAATAATATAATTCCATCGAAATTACAAACGTTAAATACATTTTCAATTTAGAACTAACTGACTAGAAATTTATTTTTCAAACTTTAGCAAAGCTAGCAATTTGTTCTTAGGGAAATGTAATTTATAATTTATTTTGCATTTATTAACTCATATTTTTATTATTATAAATGTACTGACGGATCTAATAATCTAATCTCCCTAAAATTCTCGATTTAATAATATTTAAGATAGAAAAGTTTCAAATAAGAAAGCCACTTTAAGAATAGAGATATAAATTATTAAAAAAATAATTATAATAAAATGAAAAAAATTATAAAAATCATATATTTAGATTTTTAAAATTATCTTAACTGAACACTATCCATATTTTTAACGATGTAAAGTGTTCCACTAAATTTACATACATCGTTACATTCAACCTTAAAAGGTTGTTTCCAACGTTTTAAAATTCTCATCTAACACTCTCTAACAAATAGCAGAACAATAAATAAATTTAAGCATCTTTTTTCTGGTTTAATATATCTCGTACATCAATTCGATTTTCAGGTAGAAAATATATTCAAATAAATTAATTCTCGAAGGAAGGAAGTTAAAGCTTAATTAATAGCTGCAGCTAGTGCCGTAATTAATTTCTTCAAAACACTGATAAATTTCCTATGTTATATATTTTACAGAATCAGTTTTCCGGATATCTATCATAACCATTAGTTTTAGCGGTAGTAGATCTAATCAACTAAAGCTTTAGTTCTACTCAGCCTCATAAAATTCTCCTCGTTTTAGTTAACAAACTCATAAAATAATTCATCGAATCTAGTACAACATTAACAAAGATATTTAATTTAGTTATTCTAAAATAATATAGATATTTAAAGCATCAATACATGCAGAACATATTATTTTCCTAAAATGTTTTATCATTATTACTTTTAATCATATAATTCTTTTTTCGATTAATATTTGTAACTTTGAAGTGGTTCAAAAATTTAGCCAGTTTCTATGAATATAAAGCTACACTTCATAGCCATATATCAATTTCTTCTAAAATTATTGCAGTGAAAAGATATGGGTTTTTTTCTATTAGGCAGACATTATTTTTAGGATGAAATGAAAATTTCCTAAATTTTCTTTAGCATTGGTATTATTTCCCCAAGATAAAATAATAGTAATAATAATAAATCATTTATTTTTTTACGCTTTCTTTCACAATCAATAATTTTTTTGTGTTTGTTATTTAACTGTAGATGATATTTACAAGAAAATCAAAATTAAAATTTAAGAAATTTTGGAAGGAAAAAAATTTTGAGTTTGTTCCGACTATCCCATGTATCATTTTATGTCCTGTATTACACGATCATTATTTTTTATCATTCTACTTTTAATTTTTATAAACCGATAAAATGTTTAAAAATTGTAATTAATGTAATATATTATATTTTACTTACTTTATTTCACTTGTTATTCTTTATTGATTTATTTGTCTTATGCCTAACAAAGAATATAATAAATATAAAAACATCTGCTTCAACTTATATTTAATTATGAATTTTTATTCTTTCTAAATTCATTTTTGTTCTCTTTTGTAATTATTGTTAGATTGATAATTGATCATATGAATAATAAATTCCATAATCTGCAAATTCTATTATGTCTTGTGAGGGAAAATTTAAATTTTCTTTGAAAAGGGGATATTTTTTATTTGTTTGTTTATTAAAGCTTTACAAATATTTCCAAAGTTCTTAGGTAATTAGTGTATATATATATATACACTAATGGAAAAAAAATCCCAACACCAAGAAAAAACTATTGTACAGTAATGAAATTTTAGGAATACATTTGTCTAGGTAACATATTTAATTGATTAAAGTTTCCAGATCACAGGTAGAGCCATTGACGAGAAGAGCCTTTTGAAATGTAAAATGTTGGTACATTAGTAACCGGTGTAACTGAAAGAATTTTGAAAGCAAGCATGCAAACGTGCATGCATTGTGTCGTACAGGTGTCGGATACCAGTTTGTGAGATGGAGTTCCATGCCTGTTGCACTTGGGCGGTCAATGCAAGGACGGTTAATGCTGGTTGTGGATGACGCTGGAGTTGTCGTCCAATTATGTCCTATACGTGCTCGATTGGAGAAAGATCTGGTGATCTAGCAGGCCAAGGCCACATGTCGAAACTCTGTTGAGCATGTTGGATTACAACAGCGGTTTGAGGGCGAGCGTTATCCTGTTGGAAAACACCCCCTTGAATGCTGTTCATGAATGGCAGCACAACAGGTTGTATCACTAGACTGACGTACAAATTTGCAGTCAGGGTGCATGGGACAACCACGAGAGTGCTCCTGCTGTCATACGAAATTGTTCCCCAAACCATAAATCCAAGAGTAGGCCCTGTGTGCCTAGGCCGCAGACAGGTCACTAGCAGGCGTTCTCCTAGCCTCCTTCTAACCAACAAACGGCTATCACTGCGACCAACGCAGAACCGGCTTTCATCAGAAAACACAACAGATCTCCACTCCGTCCTCCAATGAGCTCTAGCTTGACACCACTCACGTCGCAAACGGCAGTGGTTTGGAGTCAGTGGAATGCACTGTACAGGACGTCTAGCTAGGAGCTGTCCTTGAAGTAACCAATTTGTAACAGTTCGTTGTGTCACTGTGGTGCCAACTGCTGCTCAAATTTCAGCTGCAGACGCAGTAAGATTAGCCACAGCCCTACGCCGAATATTACGGTCTTCCCTCTCAGTAGTACCACATGGCAGACCGGAACCTGGTCTTCTTGAGGCAGTGCCTTCCCTTTACCATTGCCGCCAATACTCATACACAGTGGATACATTCCTGCCAAGTCTTTCAGCAATATCGCGGAAAGAAAACCCACCTTCTCGTAGCCCTACTACACGACCTCGTTCAAACTCAGTGAGCTGTTGATAATGGCTTCTTCGTCTTCTCAGAGGCATCCTTGACTAACATTAAACCACTACGTCAAATCTCAACAATAAATAACGATCACGAACCTTATTTCTCATATACGATCACGAACCAGCGCTCATTTAAAGCAAACCTCATTTACATGTTCATAGTGTCGCTACTAGCGCCCCACGTACACGCGTAGTTCGAAATTTGACTGACGTCATCTTTCAGATGTATAAACACGCCTACCAAATTTCGTTTATCTGGCACAGCTCTTTCCTAGTGTTGGGATTTTTTTTTCCATCAGTGTATGTATATATATATATATATATATTTATATATAAATTTATATATATATATATATATATATATATATATACATATATATATATATTATATATATATGAAATTATATATATTATATATATATATTATATATATATATATATATGAAATTTCTTACATGTTAATAACTTAAACCTTACAAAATCGTCGAAAAATAAATTAGTATTATTATCATCTATTTATTACTAGAAGAAAATTTTATTGAAACCACATATCAATGAAACATTTATAAGTCTCCTGAAGGTGAGAATATATTTGAAAAAGATAGTTCATTTTTAATTCTTTTGTTTATATTGCAGCTCCAAAATAATATTAACAGAGTAAACAGAGAGAATATGAACAAAATTTTACTATCCTCATACTTCTTTACTATCCTCATACTCAATAAATTCTCCTGTGATAAATTATTCTATAATAAAAACATATCACGTATAAAATTCCATTTATTACATTTTTCATTTATATTCTGATATGTTTTCAATAAATCTTCTGTAAATCTGAACGTAAACTATAAATATGTTCAATAGAACTACAGAACTATTTTCTATGAAATGTAAATAAAGTCAACGAGCTTTTATAACAATGCATTGTTAAGAAAATAAATATATGTTTTTCCTTTTCCTAAATGCATAAACTTTTATTTATTTGTTTAAGCAAGATGTTAAAGTCTAAAACAAAAATAGACAAGATTTTAAAAAGCAACTAGAAATTTTCCAAATTCTTCTTTTTGGAATATTTTCATAAAGTTTGGATGGACTATCATTGAAAGTATAAAATGTACTAGTATTTATATTATTCAATTTCAGTAACAACTAGATCATGAAAATATTTAGAAAGCTGATCAGAAGCTTATGAAGAAGAAGTAAATATAGTCTCACATCCTATCACAGAAGTAAGAACATGATTTCAAGCATTCAGCAAATTGTTTTTCGCAGTGGATAATATTTACATGCATTATAGTAAAATTACTATATGCTTCCCAGGAAACATAAAAACGCTAATTTACAGTATTTTTTTTTATAAAATATGCACTATATGTAGACTTTCAACTACATTGCAATAATTTTTATTAAAATTTTTGACAAATTATTGCTGAAATATCATTTAAAAATGTGAAGTGAATGCAATAAATATTCCCAGACATAAAATTACTTTTATTCAACAAATTTCAATAGCGTATAGGTGAATTTTTTAATAAATTCTTCTCTTCATATTTCTTTAATAAATTCTTACTTTCAAAATCTGAAATAAATGCTATAAATATTTCCTGAGATAAAATTAGTTTAATCAATAAATTTTAACTGCGTATATTTGAATTTGTTTTAATAAATTCCACTCTTCAAATTTTTTAGTCATATATATAGGGCAACGAATACAATTTTTTTAAATTAAATACCATTAAAAGTTAGATAGGTTGGTTTAAGAAACATTTTAAATGCTCTCTTACCACAAACAAATCGAATTGTTTTGTTGAAATTGGTGCTTAAAAGCCTTATACACTAAAAAGTATATCTTCATGTTTAGAAATTAAACATATTGCAAACACACATTGCAATAAATAAAATTCTATAGATAACAAATAATATTATATTAAATATTATTTGCAGAAGGATTAAACTTAACATTAGGAAATTCGATTTACAACAGAATTACAAGCATCTAGGCATTATAAAGCTTTGTATATCCAGTTAATATGCCATTTAATAATATGGTATTGCAACCATTTTCTGCAATGACTGTTATTTCTTTAGGAAGCAAAATATTTGCTAGTTTTTTTAATGACTGTGCAAGAATTGTGTTTCATCATATTGGGATCCAATAGAGGTCAGTCAAATTTATCATAACCTCTGAGATGAAACAGAACTTCAATTCCAATCACATCATTGACATGATTTTCCTTTTTTTTATACCTGCTTTTATTCCTATTTTTATTATCAAAAATTCCTGCAAATATTTCTCGAAACTAACTAGCGGATTCCCTTCATTATATAACATTCGTCATTCAGTCAGCCTTTTAGCCACCATATAGATTAATAAATGGCTAATCTGCAAGCTAAAGTTTTAAATGAAAGAGGTTTTCATTTCATTATAAATGAAGTTTCATATTGTTAAAAAGGTAATACGTGTTCAAAAATAATTAATAATTTGATACTGTTTATTATTTAAGGAGCCTAACTTATTGCAATTCATGTCATTTGCTAAATTTTTAAGTATGAATAGATATTTAGTATATTTCTAACCTGTTACAAAATTTAATATAATTATTTGGATTCAAATTTTAAAATATCAGTTTGCGATAAACATGTTGTCATTTTACTTCATAAATAACTAAACATCAGTTTAAATCTTAATTGGATTTATTCAGTTAGAAATTTTTGAAATATTGCTCTCGATGTTTGCCTTTGAAAACAAGACTAGAAAATTTGTTATAATTCAAGCCAGTGAGATCAAATTTTATATACTGTTATTGCTTATAATTCTTTGAATATTCATTGAATTTTCTTTAGACTTTAATCATACACTTTTTTTTTTTTGGTTTTTTTTAAGTTACATGCAATTTAAATGAAACCTACATTTCACAAAACAAAAAAATTTGAAATAAAATATTTTAGGCAAACTTTATATTTTCACAAAATTTTGTTCTATTTTAATCAAAAAATAGATAAAAATTTTGCCATTTCTTTTCTTTCTCACTTCCTGGCCGATTCCATGAAAGTTCCTACACCTCAGTATAAAATATGACTTTATGTATGTATTTTACTTTGCTGAAATACCTAGACCTCCCCACTAAATTTCATGGAGACATTCAGAAATATGCTTAACTGAAAGTATCTGGATTCTTTCGAATAGTAAAATGATATATATTAGTAAAGTACCATATATTTGGAAGTAAAGTTATTATGAAATTACGCTATTCATTTCAATTTTCCACCAGATGATTAGGAAAATCATAAATTTTTATTAGCCTTGCCAAAGCCATCGTTATATGGAACTCTTTCCCTAGACAGCTTGACTTATACAGATAGGTGGCTATATCGAACATAGGCAAGATTACTTAAGGTATAATCGAATTGAGGAAATTTTCCTTGTAATTGAGGGCTATTTTGATAATCACCTTATTGCATTGAAAGTCTACTCGCTGCCAGCAATAGCATACCTTATTCACCATATTTTCACTATCTTACTCGTGGATTCCGTCATATCTTCAGTGGTTTTATGGACGTTGACATAAATTATGCATCTTTTCTTTTGGTGACCACATAGAATTTCAAAGTGATATTAAATTAGATTGTTAATGACTTAATTTTCTTTCTCAAAATGGAGGCTTGGTTTTGGAATTGGAATTTAGTTTTTCCT
This sequence comes from Argiope trifasciata, assembly GCA_026543055.1. Lineage (NCBI taxonomy): Eukaryota > Metazoa > Arthropoda > Arachnida > Araneae > Araneidae > Argiope > Argiope trifasciata. The sequence continues at coordinate 75,823 of JAPMOQ010013993.1, forward strand.
ATTAACATTTCTATTATATATATATAGAAATAATTTTATTTATTATACATTTTCTATTTTCTCGATTAGAAAATTTTTATTCACAGTCTTAAATTTACTTTCATGAGACAAAATTCATTCAACTTGTCTTTTATAGGAAAGATAATATTTCCTAGCTAATATATAACATTCTAATAGATTATGTTATGACAAACATCTTTTACTAAGTAAATCTATTAAAATTTTCACATTGACATATTCCTAAACCAATAAAAACTCATAAGGTGTAGTTAAAAATTTTATAAATAGCCTACTGGAAATTAATGAATTTCGAAACTTTCGAAAGATAAACTCATTAAACGTAATACTTATTTTAAAAATACTAATAATTTCCAATGAATAAGATTTTGCATCAAATTTGTCACATTCAGAAATGCATTCTAACACCAACCATTATTGTAATTCCCAAAATTCCAGGAAGCGTTTTATGAAAATTTTATTAAGCCCAATGAGTTTTTATTTGTCTACTAGCCACCTTTGGCGACCAGCTGGTTCGTCATGAGTAATGCGTTCTAAAATTTTCAATTAAATCACATATTCATTAGCCGAAATTTAAAAAAATAGTTTAAGTTAAAAGATTCAGTTATTAGTAGTTAAAGAGTCGGTAACTTTATTCGGAAAAACTTTTTGAGTTTAATGTTCTAATAATTTATCGATTATGCTTCCAAAATATTAAAAATGTTTTTTTCAATGATATTGCCAAAATGTTAAATATGTTTTTTAAAGAAAGCGAAAAAGGGAAAAAATTATTGAATTAATGATACAGATATTGCAAACGATAATAGAAATATGCCATTAAGTCGGAATTTCAATTAATATTCTGTCTAAATTCAATCAGGTTTACTGTAAATAAAGATAATTTATGGAATTAATGATATAGATATTGCAAACGATTTCTTAGAATCCTTTGCCTTGCATTTATTTTTATAGAAGATATCACATTTTATATTTATGTTATTTTATCCAGTCACGTGCTGAAAGTTGTATTTCTTTAGATTTGATTTACGATGACAGTTGTTGTTTTTTCATTTGAACTTCCGGCATTGTTTTATTTTATTTTATCCAGTCACGTGCTAAAAAAAACATGGTTAAAGTATTTCTTTAAAAATTCGTTAAAAATAGAAGCTTATACATTAAAACACTGACACCATCAGAAAACTAATTTTTTTATCTTTAAATTGATGTTAAAATCATGTTTATCCGATTATATTTTCGGAAGTTATAGCGGAAAAACGACGAAATTTCGCTTAAATTTTAATTAATTCAAATTCTAATTAAAAATTCGAAAAAAGGGCTCCCAGGTGCATATTCCCGACCTCCAAGGTATACATGTACCAAATTTGGTAGCTGTAGGTCCAACGGTCTGGCCTGCAGAGCGCCAACACACACATACATACACACACACACGCACACACACACATTGAGCTTTATTATAAGTATAGATATAGATGAATCATATTTTTATGCAGAAAATCCTAGAAAAGCTTCTTTTATGCCGTAATATATAAATTATATTTTCTCTAATTAATAAAGATAAGGATACTTCTTTAGAAGTACGCTTTTCTTAGGAAATCTATAAAAAAATATGACTTTTAGAAATTTTAAATTATTGAAGTTATTACAGTTGTACACTATATATGAAACATCATCAGTAATCGAAAACACATTATAGCTTTTGAAATTGGCCAATTGAACGATTAGCCAATAATTTGAACAGTAAATGTATTAACTTAGTTTAAGCAATGAATTCATATCAATTTGATTGGTTGAAATTTATTGACCACATATATTTTGTTGCAATTTGTAACTCACATGCTAATGATGCATTTAATTTACGTCACAGGCGAATAATAACTGCAGATAAAATTATGGCATTATTGTAGAAAAGTCACGGATATGATATCATACCCACCATCATCAATTTTTCACTATAAAGAAAGTGTTCTTTAATTTAATTCATTAAAATTACTAAATAGTGATATACCAAGGAACATCATTGTGAACTGCATAGTAAAACACACACATATAGCAGTTTTTAAATGGATATTTTTTGATTTCGTAATAATTAAATGATAATCAAATAATAATATAAATAGGGAGTAAATAAAAGAAATAAAACTTCCTACAATATCCCATTATTTTGCGCTAGGTAATATCAACGCTAAAAGAGCAGTAGAAAATTTAACTCGTAACATCGAAAGGATAATAATCGTAAAACTCACAAAAGACATCATTACTTTCGATAAAGAGTTTCTTTCACTATAATAAATTTTCATAGCAAATTATCGCTTTTTGTAACAAAAAGTATAACAAAAATACAGATATATTTCTAGTTAAGAAACATGGATGAATTACAAGCAAATAAAAATATATTTCATCAATCTATATAGATAAGGAATAAAAATGGATCAGAAAGTTCTTTGAGAGCGTTAACTAATGATTACCAGTTTTCCTCAGATGGCCACTTTGGCAGACAGATAGTTAAGCTATTCATTTCTCATTCAGGACTGAAATGATAAAATTAATAAATGGATAAAAGTAACGAAATGAAATTATTTACAAGAAATAATCATCTTTGAATGATAAGAAACATTAATTTTCAGAATGTAAGTAGAATATTATATAACACTTTATTTTTTTCTGTAGGGAGTTTTCTTCCTATGAATTTTAATTTTCTTTGTATTGTTAAGCCAGGAAAAAAATTAAAATATTTCGCTTTTCCATTTCATTTCAAAGGTATATAAAGTACCCATGGAAGTAAGAATATAACTTTTATATATTTATTTATAGGAGCCATGAATTTAGAATTGAAGTTTGATATACAAAAAATGTAATGAATATTGATCCTCTACTTTCACATTTCAAAACACTATTTCAAGAACTTGATGATAACTAATAAAATTAAAGCCCTTTTTAGTTGTAAAAATAATTTAAAAGAATACAAATTTTCAAAATATTGCAGTTTTTACCAAAAAAAGACACGAACTACAGATAAGCACTCAAATTTATAAAGTAATATTTATGTCTTAAAATTACTTTGTTTATCCACGTAAAATGTATGGTTTGGAAAATATTAGAAAATTCTTTATGGACGAAATTCCATTCCAAACGGTATTATTTTGCCCCAAAAGTAATCATTTAGTTGTAATTTCGTAGGCAAATTTAGTTGTAATTTCGTAGGCAAATTTAGTTGTAATTTCGTAGGCAAATGTCTTGATATTGTAAATTAAAATTGCAAATATTTTTATGAACAAGCACTGTACTTACCTTTATATAGTACCATTTGTTTCTAATAGTAATTATTATAAAATTTAACATTCAGAAATTATGTGTAGAATTACGTCATATTTTTATCTTTATATTCCTTATGGTGGATTTTAGAATTATTCATGTTCTTTTCCATCAAATTATATTTTATAAGAGCAAAATATAACAAGAATGATAAAATATTATTAGACTACCTAAAATAAAATATTTTGAAAGAAAAACATTGTTGCTTTCATTCAAAGAAATTCCCCATTTGTATCATTTCTAAAATTTTGTGGGATAAACTCGGAAATAATGATGTACTTGCTATGAAATTTTACCATTTATTTTTATTCTTCTCTTTTTCCCCTTCGATTGTCTGAGAGTTCATGCTTTCAGACTCCAGTCTTTCCAAGATTATCCCAAAAAGATAGATATGGTCTCTCGAGAAAGTTGAAGTTTTAGAATTTTGGAAATCGTATGAAAAAGTCGTTAGGTGTTATAAAGATTTCGCAGATATTTATTTTTATTTTTCTGTTAAATCTGTGGAGTTCTCGTAAAAAATTTAATAAATGTCTTTCAAATGATACATTTTGTGTATTAAAAAATATGTTATAAATTGATAAAAAATTTGTCAATTATAGCAATTTTCACCAGAAAGGATAATTTTTTTTATTAATCTCTTTATATATTTTTTATTATATTTATTTTATATATATATATATCTTGTATAACAGAATATATTTCAATTGCCCTTTTAGAAGTAAATTAATGAGTGCAAACTAAATTCAACGAGTATGTAAAGTATTTTTACTCTTGGAATATACAAAAATAAGTTCATCATTTATATTTTTTATTAGTTAGTATCGATTTCAAGAAAGTACAAATGCTTTCAAAATTACGACAAGGAAAAATAAAAATGGTAAAAGGTTTGCATACGTTTTTAATAAAATGTTTTTTATAATCCATAATTTTTATGCTTTTATCATTTTAAGAAACCTTTTTATTTTGTTTTTGATTGAAATAAAAAATTTGAAAAAATTTGTTCAAATTATAGAACATATTACCACCTAATTCAAGGTCATCTGAAAAATTTAGATACATATTTTTTTTCATTCAGCCGAAATATTGTATCTTTCAATTTGAAAATAATGACAAATAATTTCAAAAACGTATTATTGCTTGTGAAGGCCTGATGATAATTTGCTAAAAAATTATTTTGAAACTATTTTACAATGTTCCGAAACATTGCTTTCCATAAATAAAATAATTTCAATTTTTCCGAATTATTTTAGAGACTGCAAAACTATAATTTAAAAATTGAGGAATCAATGAATGAATCAATCAATTAGAATGTCATAAATAATCACAAAATGTTTTGTATTTAAAAACATACTCACATAAATGTAGATCTATTATCAAATAAAGCATTAATGTTTACCCCAAAATAAATCAAGGTTTGGAATAGCTGAAACAAATATAACTGAATGCTGCCAATTGCATGAAATGGAAAATTCCTTTTCATACGAAAATCACTTCACATGCTTCTATATGTAACGTTGCATCATAAGAATTTTTTTTATAATCTTTCAGTGAATCTCAATGTGATGAACTCTTCCTTTAACTAACCATTTTGGAGACTGAAGAGAAAATTTTCAAGTTGTGAAGAAATATAAAAATATTTTTTATCGATTGATACAACTTATTGCAAAAAATATATTGAGCCATATAATGATTTTTTATTAGGAGTAGTAATATAAACCATTCAACTGTAATAAAAAATAAATTTAACAAAAGACAAATATTTATTTATTAATTTATATTATATGCTTATTTTTTTACTAACAAAAAAAATTTAAAAAAAGCTGCAATTCATATACTATTTCAGAAAGAAACTCGGCTACTCAAAAAAAAATTAACGTTTTCGTGTTATTCGATTTACCGTTAACAGGATTTGTTAAAACTTGTGAATACATAATTTGATAAACAAGGGATAGAATGAAATAGAATTCTTTATTCTTTAATAAATTGTAAAAGTCTTTATTTGCAATGATTCAAAACACATAATTTAATAAATATAAATATTAAAGCTAAAACAGTTTAAAAATTTAAGAACCAAAAGAATTCATTAATTTGGACATATATTTAGTTTTATAATTAATTTATCTATTTTTTCTATTCACATGGTATTTTTTATTGTTTTATTTATTTATTTTTATTATTTGTTCATCTAATATTTCTATTTATTTATTATTATTTATTAATTTTTTATTTTTAGTTTATTTATTAGTTTTTAATTATTATTAATTTTATTTTATTTGTTGGTTTGACGTTTAGTCTAACAAATTTATTTATATGGAAGGACGAATCATTCTTCCAGTTTTCATATTTTTTGAAATACCTACCATTAATTATCCTCAACTTCATTCCAAAACTGGAGGACTTATCAGTGCGTTCTTTTGATAATTTTCGGATTATCTGGATACACATTTTGGTATATAGAAATGCAAACAATGTTATGTGCTGAAGTTTAATGTTTATAATTAAATTATACTGGAGTAACTAATGCGAATCTACAAGAATGTGAACTGGGATATTTAACTAACAGAAAGTTATTCCATTGCTTAATTTAGCACATCACTAATGGAAAGAGATATTTCTGAATGCTGGGAACTATTTGAAGAGTATAACTCTATTCTAATTAAAGCTTGATTACCAAATGTGAGTCGGAAATGCATTCATTTGTAACAAAGCAGCAAATTCTTTCTAATATAATTGCTTCAAAAAATTACAGCCAAATAAAGCCATTAAAAATTAAAAGAAGTATAAAAAATTTTAATGTAGAAATTATTACATATTTTGGTACATTAAAAGAGACTATTTCTGTTATTTAGTGTATGTAATTATTTCATATTGCAATTTCGAATAAATGAAATGAAATTTGTATTAAATTAAATAATAAATATACTAAAAATAAAATTAAATAAAAATAAATAAATAATAAATAAAAGCTTAAAGTAAGCAGATAAATTAAATCTATCCTATTCCTTCAGTTTTCAAACCCTTTCTAAACTTTTAATGATTCAAAAGGGATTATTTCTAGCGTTTTATCCTCTATAAATCAATAACAAAAATATATTTTAATTAATTATGTACATAAAATTCAACGATTAGTAAAAACTGTTTAAGATTTTTAAGTACACATACATTGTAAGTAAAACAACTATAGGTATTTAATGATGAATAAAATAAGCTTACAAAATTATTTTATTGCTCAAAAAACTATCTAAAACTAAATTATCTTTTGTTAAGACACCAAAAAGTATAAGAAATTCTTTATAAAAATATTAGAAGAGATCGCGAATGAAAAAAAGTAAAAAGAGATAATATAACAAATGTTTTACAAAACGATCATTTTACAATTAAATTGTTACTATTTTTACATTAGTTTTATATACTAGCTTATTTATTAAACTAAATTTGTATGATACTAAATATTGCTATCAATTGCGACATAATCTTCTAGAAAATATAAGTTTTATATTAAAAAAATAAGTTTTATCTTAAAAATTAGTCATCACCTTCTCTTCAGTAACATTGTAATTTCCCAAATGTGCGCCTCAGAGCTCTGTTGAGAATACCTCTAATTCCACTTAATGGTACCAAGAGATGTTATTTATTGCACTATTCATAGAAGTGGGGGGGGGGACATTGCCTCTGTGAAGGTTGAACTTCTACCTGTTTGGACCGCGGGAGGTGTTTTATTTCCCTCATTCTACCCACAGGGCAAACCTGTAGATTTTCACAACAGTACTGTTAACTTAGTCTAAAGGAAGTAAATAATTACATTTAATGTAGCTTGATGCGTCTAGATGTGCGTATGCCTCTGAGTCTGTTAAAGACACATTAGACTCAGTACAATACATCAAAGATTATCATTGGTGCAGTGTCCTCTACTAATAACATCAAGGTTGAACTTGAAAGTGGGTTTGTTTCCCTTGAAAACAGAAGGAAATATGCAACTCTGAAATTCACCAACAAAATCAGGAGCCACAACAAGGACCGCATCGCTCACAGAGCTTTTAGAGCTTGGACAGGTCCTACAAGGCTTCGAAGATCATCAACGTTGCATTTTGGCAGAGAAATCAGAGAGGCTATTCATTTTGACCATACCTCTCTGGATATTTCCCATGAATCACTTCTACTTTTCAAGCCCCATATGAGTACAAAAATTAATACAAACCTATTGGAACCATTTTCAAAACACGAACCAGCTCAAGTTTTATTACAGAAAGGTGAAGATACAGTTCTTTTACTTGCAAAAGATAACTGCGCAATTGTCTATTCTGATGGTTCTTCTGATATTGACGGTAATAGAGGAGGTGCAGACATCTAAATCGTTTACCCCTCAGAAAAAATCAAGCTTAAAACACATGCTGGCTAAATTTCTAAGGACTTAACTAGTGAACTAATTGCTATTAAAGAGGCTCTAACCCATTGTCTCTATTTTTCTCCCTTCGACGACTCGATTGAAGAAATTGTAATTTTCTCAGACTCTAAATCAGCTCTAGAAGCTACACGAAACGGTGAGTCAGCACTGACGATAGAAATTAATACCCTTCTTTACACACTAAATATACCACGCATTCGCCAATGGATTCCTGCTCATGTAGGTATCCAGGGGAACAAATGCCCTTGTAAAGGCAGCCCATGATGAAGAAAGACCCCAAAAGTCATCTGTACAGATGCAAATGCTGTTGTCAGGCGTAGAATCTACAATCAATATTGTGGCAAGGTAACAATCCCTGACCTAGACTGCCCAAGGAACCTCTCCTCTACAATAACTCGGCTATGTACTGGACATTTCAAGGGCATGAAGGTATCACCAACTGGTATTAAATCCTATCCCAACTGCAAGCACTGTCCTCAGTCCCAACTGTCTCCAGAACATGTTTTTCACTGTCAAGCCATTATAAGCTCCTTCTTCCTCCTTGGAGCACCACCAATTAAAATCCTCCATGGCCATCGGGTTTCAGAACTGGCAGATCTCGTCACCAAGACTTAGATGGAATATAGACTGTATTTGCACTTTGCACCTTTATAGATATGACAACAAGAGATGTTTATATATATATATATATAT
>JAPMOQ010013993.1:84757-115009 GCA_026543055.1 Argiope trifasciata
AGTCAACTTGAACAACTAGTAAGAGTTGGTCATTAAGTTTTTTTTTTTCAAAAATTTGTTTTATTTTAGATACAATAGAGTTATTATAATATAATTTGTTATATTATAATAGGTATAATATGACACATAAGGTATCTCTCTATCTACATGCATGCATACACACACACACACACACACACACACATATATATATATATATATATATATATATATATATATATATATATATATATATATATATATATATATATATATATATATATAAGTTCAAGCTTTTATAAGTTCAATATTAGATTCAAAATTAATCGCTTTGCAATTTGCTGAAATTTTGCATGCAAGGAAGAATAATAAGTTTTGGAAACTATAAAAAAAGCATAAATAACGATATAAATGTACTTAGCGTTTGTATTTCAGGTTGGATACATGATCTATATAATATTGTAGTTAACTATTAATCATTGTGTGATGACAGCTTAATACTATGCAACTGAATAAAAGTAATTATCAAAATACGGATACATTTTATAATTCACGTTTATGACTGATTTAATCAATGAATCGTGAGTTTTTTCTACTAAGGAAATATTACAGTAAATAGAAAGTCATGCCAGTATATTTTGATTCTTATGTAATGTTGAACATCCTACAAATTATATGCGGCAGGATTTTGAATAAAGGATAGATATTTTAAAGAATTTTTAAAAATTTAATAGTAATTTGATTGTTTGAACCCGTATAGTTGAATAATAGCTTTTGACTCCGTTCCCACTTTAAATTTTAGTAAAAGAAACCTAGAGAAATCAGGTTTTAGTTTCTATAGATAAATAAACCAAAAAATAAAAAATGAAGTATTTTTTGCTAGCAAGGCTGTTTTTTAAATAAAATGAAGTGGTAACGGCCTATAATAGCTTTGAAAAACAAAATCGCAATTTCGAATTTCCGTTCTACAAAAGCACCATGCTTGGAGATATAATGAACGTTCACTAGGTTATTGATGAATAGACGATTTAGCTTCAATTTGGTGATGTTTCTGATTCCTGCTAATCTATTATGGTCCTTATCTGACTGCTATCTACCATCAGTCATGGTTTTAAAGGTTATTCGGCAACAGAATATAGAATTTTAAAATTTGACTTTAATCTAAGTAAACTGAAAATAATTTACAAATATATAACTACCTTTAATAAATCTTAAATATAAATATTTGTATATCCTCAGTATTTGTATATGATCATAAGCTGTTTATTTTAATGATTATAGTATTTCACTTTTTCAAAAAAAGGAAAAAATTGAAGTCGTAAAGAAAAATTTATTGGCAATGATAACCTCATACAATTCAAATTTTGACCTGGAAATTCAAGCAGAATTATTATCCAATTTTACAAGTTAATCATATGTTTCGGCATATTCAGAGCCTTATCAACTAATAGTGAGTCTCGTTAATCCAAATTAATTGGAAACATGTTTTAATGGATAAGGGATTTTCGAATAACCTGAAATCCCTTTTTAGATTGCGGTATCACAATTCAGATAATAAGAGAAATATATTAAACCTTTAATAATTTCGTGATTATGCAAGCCAGTATATTCATCAGTATCTATTAAGTTATTTTATCTGTCACTCATATTGGAACATATGAATTGATATGTTGATCAATATCAGTATGGGCTCTGTACCATTTGATGTATCCTTAACTACTGAGTACAGTTGTAAGTAGCACAATCATTTGATATTTAACTTGCAAAAATTAAATATCTAATGAGATAAAAAAGCAAAAGTAAAATTTAGATACAATAATTACATTTTTTGAAAAACAGGGTCATTATAATTGAACTTCCTCTATAAACACATTATAAAACGCAAAAAAGTGAACGGAATGTAAAGAAATTTGGTCTCTAGACTATAAACCACACAGAATTCCTTTTTAAAAAACTAGCTCTAAAATGACCATCAGAAGGCGCAGTTTCAGAAAAAAAATTTATTTTAACAAAATAAGCATCTAAAACGGAATACGGAAAAAATATTAACTTTTATTAACCTTGTTTCACATTGTCATTGAACCATATTAAGTAAATGTAAATCAGAAACAGCATATATTTTTGCGAAAAACACTTCAGTTTGTAGAACCAAGAACAGATTAGGACAAAATTGCACCAGAAGAATAGTTATTAATCGTGTCCAGGATGATGTAAAGAAAGGTGCTCGATGTGACCACTCTCATTCACCTGTAAAATTTTGTCGACGGACAGTCCTTCAACAGCGCATCGTAACTGATCAGTTGTGGTGTTTTGCACATGTAACGTTATGGTGTTATTCAAGTCAGTCAGTGTCACAAAAAGATACCGTCGTCATTACAGCCTTAAACATGACAACAACTTCAAACATTTTTAACCTAATCTGTTTTATATAAAGCTTTCTCTTCTTCACAAGCATTCGAATCTGGACATTTATTTCTTAGAGCTAACAGCTTTTCTCGATTTTACATTTTATTACACATAATTCTTGTTCTGAATTATTAATATTGTTTCGGTAATTCGTTTTGGCGTTTCATTCAAGGGTTTTTTCCAGAAACGGTGTCCTATAGTGGACATTTTAGCATTTTTCTTTCGAAATTCTGTGAGCGCATATCGTGTATAGCCTATATACCAAATTTCACTGTAATCCAGTCACCCCATTTGCGTTGTATTAGGCTATTTATAGGGAAAGTTTAATTATAACCCTCCTGTATAATTTTTTAATAGAAAATCTTATTCATAAAAGTACTTTTATATGAAATTTCTATAAATAGTGCTTTAAACCCCAAACATTAATTATTTTCCCCTCTTAACACAATGTTTATTTTAATTTGAGAAAATAGCAAGCAATTCTGTAGGAATTCTGTATGAACACTAAGATAATATACAATTAACTTTGAAGTAAAGTAAAAAATTACCTTACATTGAATTCCTTCAAGTTTAATGTAATGTTTAGAATTGTTTATACATTTTTTTAAAATTATAGCTAAATTCAAGTATTCTTTATTTAATTCGTATTGAATGAATTAATAAATTACTTTTGTCATTCGAAATCACTTGTTATCTTTTGTGCATCTTTATATTTATTTCATTATAACCAAAATAAAGGTTTTGATAAACTGAATATGCTTCATGAAATACCACCTCTTTTTGAAAATTCTAAGCACTCCAATGTATTCATTACGCTTTCCACTTGATTGCTAGTATCACATACTTCTCAAATTCCGAAATATGCGTGAGTGAATACTCTTCTAAAAGGGCTTTGGCAATCGGAAGCTTTTATTATCTCTAGAGAATGCCAGGATATTATGAAGGCAACTATACATTTAAGTAAATCAGCTGAGCAGAAGTGCTTTCATTGGGAAAGCGAACAATTAGTTGGTTTCAAAATGTTGGTGTACCATCAAAAATCACCATTTTGCAGTTCCCAATCGTAATTAAGAAAGTTTTTTTATTTGCAATATTTTATTTTATTTACAGTAGTAATTTCCATTCGAAAGGTTGAATAAATTGCTGAATTTATTTCTTCCAAATAAACAGCATCTTTTATTTAATGTCTTGCTTTTTTTTTTTTTGTAATTTCAAGCTGTATTATTTCTTTTGGGGGAATATATCAGTTCCGGATTCAGCTCACATGTGTGTAGAAAAATCTTTGGAACTCTGCATTATCAATTAAATATACATGTTTGTCATTTTTTTAAAACTTTGTTATTATTATTGCTTTAACTGTTATTATCATTGCTTTAATTAAATTAAAAATACTTTGAGCCATCCAAGCAATTATTTATGTTTACATTAAAGGTTAATAGAATTTCTGATTATTTTGTTCAAGAGTATTTCTCGTTTCATTCATTTAGAGTTATTTGTATCTAGATAACAAGGAATGCAAATACTTAAAGATTTTTTGTCTAATCTGAAACACAATGTTTGCCATTTCTGCTTTTGATTAAAATTATCAAATTTATTTTCTCCAAAGTAATTCTAATTATTGACAGGAATGTTTTATATTCACATTTTTAGGAACACTTTGAATTTTGTTAAATAATAAATAAATAAACCCTTACTATTCGAATCTCTCGGAAAAAGAATTATTTTATTAAAACCTTTAATGTATTCTGGCTTCTATGATAACTGAAAATTCAAGACATATTTAGGCAGAGTAATTCAAAGATTTATTATTGAACTGTAAGAATGAGAAGCCGAACTCATATAAGAATATTTGAACTAAAGGTTTAATAGCACGAGCTACATGGTCAGTGTTGGTATATTATGTACTCGGATTTCATAGAATGTCATTTTAATTTTCTATTGAATATGAAAAATAGGATACGGATTTGCAAATAAAGAGACAGCATACTTGGCTCTAACTTCAGAAACAACCTTATTGTAGATTCAAAGTTTCACGAAATATCTCATATTTTTGATGAGGATCTTTAGTTTATACTCTTGTCATTAGAACTATTTATGATATAAAATAATAAAAGATACAGTGCTGAAGAAGCTAAATAATTAAAGACGTAATGTGAGCAATTTTTCTGAGTCTGTTAGATGGTGCATATTGCCAAAATATAAAATATCTTGAAATGAAATATTAGTTTATAGTTGATTCGTATATACACAGCACATTTGGTGGTGCTTCAATGCATATAATCAATCCTTTGAAAATCTGATCTGTTTATGGGTTTATTTGTTTGTTTGTGTATGTATGTGCATGAGGGCGTGAGTGCATGCATGTCCGCTCTCTTTTTCCTTCTTCCAACTGTTCACTTGCTAAATTTTATTTCATAATGAGATAGTAAGTATTATAAAAGGCTAATACAAGGCCATTCTATAAACAAATATATAAAAAAAACTGACAGAAAGCAAGGAATAAGAAAGTAATTATTTTTGTTGTTCAGTGTTATGAAATTTTTTATTTTTATTATTAATTTTGTTTCTTGTAAGGGTTTATATACTATATTTATATCATCATGTGAGAGTAAGTGTTATAAAATGCTTATGTGAGGCCATTCTGGACAGATATAATAAAAAATTATCGAAAATAATAAAACAATTCTGCTTATATATGTTATTATTTATTATAAAATTGGTTATTTTCATCATTAATTATGCTTTTTCCAGTTGTTCGCATGCTAAATTTTATATCATTATGCCAGAGTAAGTGCTATAATATGCTGGTACAAGGCAATTACAAATAAAAGAAAGAAAAAGAAAGCTGGCAGAATAAATGAAGTACAGGAAATTAATTATCAATACATACTGAGAGATCACTTAATATCAAATAAAACTCTTAGACACATTTAGAAAATCCTTTTGATCCAGCAAAATATATTCTATTCTCCACATTTGAGGAAAGTTTTAACAAGCCAAAAAATGAAATTAATCTCACTGGTAATAAATTCTCTTTTAATATTCCATTCTTTAATAATTATGAATTTAATTTCTTCCTTACTTTTTCATTATTTCAGCACAAGATTTCTCTTGTAATTGAACATTCTGAAATCGCATTACATCTAAAAAGTAAATTTTGTGATAAAATAAAAAAAAATTATCTATGAAATATTATGCATTTATAACTTCCTAATTGCTTTAAAAAATTACCAAAATTTAAATATATTTGTGATAAATTGAGAATAGTAGAAATTTTGAGACTAAGTTCAATTTTTAATTTTTCGTTTGGTAGTGTGTTTTTGGCTTCAAGCCTTTTGGTCCCTTTATCGATTTTTTTTATAAAATCCAAGTATTTATCCCTAAACAATTTGAAAAATTTCATTTGCTTATTACTTTTAGTAAGAGTTCATAAATAACATAGATTTTCTGGCTTAAACATTTCTTGGGAGTATATGATGAAATTTCATAAATTGTTTAATTGTTTTCATAAATTGAAATTTCATACTTTGTTTAATTTTATCTATGACCTAAATTTAAAGAGAAATTGAAAATTTCAAATGAAATGCATATCTTTGTATATATTGTTGTTCATGGACACTAATTACTACTTAATGTGAACAAGTTAGCATGGATGGAAATGAAAACACCTAAAATTATATAGCGAAAAAGGGTTTAGAATGCAGGTATTCAATTTTTATATGTCGGAGTAGTTTGATTGAGTTAAATATCCAAATAAATAAGTTAAATGTGTTAGCAATAAATACCCGATTTCGTTTTTTCCTTACATGCTACATTAATTGTATCCAATTATTCCATTTAACTATAAAAATAGCTATAAAAATTTTCAGATAAAAGTGTAAATTATTAATTTAAGTAGCTTGTGTAGTTAACTAAATTTGATAAAGAAAAATCCATCCGCTGTGCCTTTATTACAGTTTCCTCACATAAAATATCTCAATAAATCGATAATGTGCACATGCATTGAATGTGATTTTTGAATATTGTAGAAATTTCTTAACGATTTCAATTCATGTAATAAGTATCAAAGCAAAGAAACATTTCCTTCAAATCTAATTTGGTTTAACGTTAAGACGTAAACATAATAAAAGATTGTCACTGTAGTTTCTTTAATACATTTTTTTCAAGATTTTATTTGTTCAAAGTAATTTAAGTCAGCAATAAACAATTATGTATAAAAAATGGTATGTTCTATTATTATTTCTAAAATGCGACATCCTTTATATGAGGAACAAAAATTAAATAATATTACAGAAATTCGCTATTCTAATAGTTGAGGTGCAATGCATTTTATTGAAGTATATTATTGATTGTATCCACGAATTTTTTCCTAACATATTTTAATGCTTAATTTCCTATCTGTATAAAGGGAAATGAAAGTTTACCTTTCTTTTTTTACGAAATATCAAAGTGTATTTGTACATTATTTTGCATTGTCTTCTAGTTTTTATCTTTAAGAATAACTCATTTAATCCGTTAATGTAGGATGCTTTAATTACAAATGCCCTCAGAACATTGTCTAATTAAGATGCAATTAAGATCTAGAACTTAGAATTACGAATCAATTGAATTGATTTGTGAACGATTTGAATTCGAAGGACATTAGCTGAGATTAAGCAGTGAACTCGGCGCATCCTGATTAAATGAAGCTAATTGAGACAACACAAATCCCTGCACCGCTTCAAAGCTAATGCTTTTTTTATATTTATTTTTGCAGTCTTTGTACTTTAGAGAAAAAACCAGAGTTTTAAAATTGAAACAATTCCTAGAATTTATTAATAAATACAAATATTATCTGTTCTCCTTTTAAAGAAAATTCCTTCAATTATATTTTTGTTTTTATGTAAAGTATGCAAATGTTTTCCTTTAATAGGAACATGGAAATAATTCTTGGAAAAAGTGAATACGTGAAATTTATTCCCTATACTATCAGTAAAAAACATATTTTTATTACATCACGCTTGTCTAATATTAGTCTTTTGGCCATGTGGAGTCATCTCAAGATTTTTCTTCAGATTTTGTTAAAATTTAATTTCATTCTTTCTAAAAAGCAACCAACAATGACTAAAATTTTGTATTTTATTTTAAAAGCACTTTTACGAATATTTTTATGCTTTCTGATTCCTAGAAATTAATGTTATTCAATCAAAAATGTAAAAAAAAATTAGTGAAGATATTGCTTTTTGATTTTTAATAAATGATCATTTAAAAAAATTAAATAATATAAACGTAATTAATTCATTTAATAAATATGATAGAAAAAAAACTCTGGTTTATAAAAGTATTAGTTATTTTTTAATTCCTACTGTTAGCTCATTCTATCCCTATATATATATATTTATTTAATATCTTATTCAAATTTTCATTCGTTAATGAAGTACTTTTAATTCGTCCACTCAAGTTCAAATACATTATTAAAACTTAAAATGAATGAAACTTGATGTTGATACAGTTTTTTTAATATTAATTCATTTACTAAATTTAGCTTAATTTTTAATACTTTAAATACTGTTTTAGAAGTTTGCAATGAAAATTGAAATCAAAAGACTATAGCTCAATCGGCAAGAATTTCAATATTTTTAACATGAAGGGAAAGAATGCGAGCTCAGTTCTTACAAAAATCAATGATTATTTTGATTACTATTTAATAAAAAGTAATTAAAAATTTCTTTGTTGGTCTAAGTAGAAATTGAATTGAATTTTTTATATTACTTGTCTTTATAATTTAGCATAAAATGGCATTATAAAGCAATAAAATTATAGCTTATATAACTGAAGTTTAAAAAAAATGTAGAACTGAGTTGAAAAAATTATTTATTGTATCAATGTATTCAATATTTCTGACTTTTATGAACAGCTGATTCATTGAGAATATGAATTATGTTTACATTTATACTCCAAAACGCGTTGTTTTTAGCGATACTTTAATTTCACGTTCATTATTCTTGACTTAAATTGCGAAGATAATAAGCAAAATTTATAATTTTTAGCTTTAACTATAAGAAAAAGTAATTTTTCGATTTTATATTTTAAATTTCGAAAGAATTGCTCCAAGAGTAATTCTCACCTTCCAAAGTATGTTTCTTCCAGATTTGATTATTCTAGAATAAAAGATATGAACTGTAAATTGCCTTTAGAAATAGATACCAATTCTTCATTATTATTAATAAGAGAAATGTGTAAAGTCTTTCTCGAACTTAACGAACTAATTCAACGAATAATCAGAATTCTTAGCATTATATTCTCACTCTAAGTAATTGCTTTTTGTTACGAAACTAGTTTTAATGAGAAGGCTGTAAAAATTCTTCTCATCATGAAATGCTTTATATCCTGAAGCATGAAAATACAATAAAATTGTTACTAATGATTAATTACACTCTTGTAAGTAATTCGAATTCATACGAATGCTAAATTAATGTGATAAGCAAGGAAAATAAAACTCTTTTTTGTTTTAATGCAGAGAATAGTAAATAGGAATGTTGATAACGCTGCGCTGAAGGCATAATAATTTATATGAGTGGTATACATATGTTGCGATTAAAAAGAAAATGGGCCAGAGGAATATGAAATGGCATGCAAATGTCTTCTGTTATGAAACACTATTATCATTTTCAAATAAGCATATTTCAATATTATGTTTGTAGCTTCTCAAAGCTTTAAAATAAAGATAATCTAAATAAATAAGAAAGGAATCTGAAAATGTTACATTATTGCTGAAATGTAAACTTATAAACAACATTGAATTTATATTCCTAGATATTTCAAATCTACAAAACAATTTCAAGTAATTAGAATTTTAATTATTTTCCAAGTAAAAAAATGAATGCTGCTAAATTCTAAATTTGGATTAATTGTAAAATATTTTTAAAAAATGTTGTAACTTTATCTCAAGACTATTAAGCGTGTTACAAGACTATTTTCAAGTCCTTTGCAATTTTAAATATTATATGGTATTTTTAGAAAAAATACTTGATTATCATGTCCTGTTTTTATATTTAAAACATATTTTTATCGATTTTTTTTACAAAACAAATAATGATAATATTCTTTATGAACACTGATTTCTTTCTCATAAAGAATAGGAATTGGAATATTTAATATTAAGTTTCCTTTTGTGCTCACTCTAATAAAAAATTAAATAATCAATCCCAGTTTAGGCCTTGAAACATACTAATAAAAATTAAAAGAAGAGACACAAAACAGGAAAATGAAAACTGAATATATATGCAAATTAAGAGTGGATAAAAGGCTGCTTAGATCCCTTTGTTACCCAAAGCAAATTAATGCTGTAATAAAGAAGTAGTTTTTGATTGAACTAAGTATCTGCTATGTTAATCGCATTTTAAACGGATTTAGTTGATTAATTTAATTTTCACTAATATAATTGAGAAATTAATTGCATCTGGAAACCTCATTGCCGAGTCCGTCTGATCTGAGTAACTACAATGACTGACCATAATTAGTAAAAATTAGGGAGCCAGAATGCTTTTCAATGGCCAACTGTCTTCCTAACTCACAGCAGCCCATCGGTCGCTTACCGTTTGCTAAATTTCATTTGGAAGATCCGGAGATGGTGACGTATTATGCGAGGCATCAATATTTGATGTCATTCTCCATAAAGTTCTTTTTCGGTAATTCTCTTAACATCATTAAATGGTATTCTGTTTTTTTCTACACTTGAAGCATTATTCAATCAACTTTGGTGCAAAAAATTTGGAAAAAATTTCATATTTCACATCACTTCGTATTTAGAAAGACGAAAGAAGTTCAAAGGGCGGTGTAGCACATCTAAACAGACCACTCTTGCATATATTTTACGAAAATTTTCTTGAATGCGAATTGTATTTAAATAAAAACTCTTTCGGTAAGTTTGTTAGTTTTTTTGCTAGTGGACAAAACGAACCAACTTTTCAAGGCAGATCTCATAAATGACTACTTTAAAGTTGAAAAAATTCACTAATTATTTTCCTTGTAAATTCACCTAATTTAAACTCCATAGACGGTTACTTGTAAAGTTTCTCACCTTAAGTCTACATTTATCCTTCTGCAAAAGTCAGAAACTTTAGTCACTGAAAAACGTGAATCCTTGAACCAAGATAGTGAAAACGCCATTCAGCATCATATCAAAACCTTAATTCCAGATATTTTGCTTTATCATTTCCTAACTTACGAGGCTTTATTCGACTAACTGTCATATATTCTAATTTTTAATAATATCATATATTCTAATTTTTAGTAATATCATACATTTTGATTTTTGTAAGAATATCACTATTTAATCTTTCAATCATGAAATTCATTTTTAATTTCAAATATTCCTTTTTCATATATAGTTGAAACATAATTTCAAATAATAGTATTGAATTATATAGGATATTTTTATTTTTTTATTTATAATCCCACTGATCCATTCTAACTATAAAACGGAATAAGGCCTAGTATGGAAATTTGAGGTGCAATTGCAACCATTTTCCCAAAATGGACAATAATAAATAAAGTCAAAACACGACATTTTCTTGACCTAATCCAGTCGAGACGAAAAGTTGTAATGTAACTTAATCCACCAAACCTTAGGAAGTTTTTACTTCCCTAATTACATATAAAAATATATTTAAAAATACCTCTAATATATGCAACAAGGTTCACAAAAATAAAAAATAAATCACTTATCAAATATAAAATCACGTAATATGAAAATGTAAAAAAATGAACGATCACTTGAACGAGAAGATTATGCAAGAAATAGGATGATAAAATTACACAAATGCATTAAAATCCATTCGAGTTAAACAGATCCTCTCATTGCAAATCATCGATCTTAAATGCATTATTTTGTTTATGGTCTCTAAATTTTTAATTACTTTTTTAAACCAAGCTTTCCTGTTGTCACTAACTGGTTTCTAAAGATGATGATATTTTTCTTGTATACACTCGAACGCATTACGTAAGTGTCACTTAGTTCTCCACATGAAAAATAAAGCAATCCTATATTTTAAATTTGTTATTGTATGCAAGAAATGTACCATGCTTCCGTGGGAAATAAAAAATGTTTATTATAGATCATCAATTTATCTTTCAACTTGACATTTAATGCTCTAACCCTAACAATATCAGATGATTAGCCAGAGGCTACAAATTCATAGGAGAAGCAGAATACACTCGTAGGATCAAATAAAAATGTTAAGTCTAAAATGCTTACCGCACAAGGTAGATAGCGTGGCAAGTCTTAGAAACTCACCTTTCAGCATTTTACAGCAATATTCGTTGTTCATAATCCATGGTCTCACAATTGTCAATGGTAATAAAGGGTAATCTTAACTAGTGACATGGAAGGGACATTATTATTGATTTCAGTAGACCCAAATTTAATTCCAACATGCATTATGCATCTGAGATCAAATCAGTTGACTGTCCCACATATACGTATTATTATTTCGTATAATGATGGCATCAAAACCCTATTCTTTTTTTTAATTAAAAATTATTTTTTCCTCTTTGACTTTCACTTTTTTTCTCATTCTTTTTTACGTTAGGAAAAATATCTGTGCAAGAAATCTCTCCGTGCAAATTTTTGTTATTGTCCCAAAACTCATGTTGCATTTTGAATCGATTGTAAATATTCCTCAATGACTCAGTATTTTGGTTATAAATTTTGGATTAGCTGACGTCAGCTCTGACGCTTCTAGTTATTGATCACATTTCTTCAATGTGGGCAGCTGTGACTATGATATTCTGAAAAAGACGAAATTTTGAATCATGTGCTGATAGAATCTGTGGATTAAAAATAATTTAATGTATTTAAACCTTATTGTAACTATTCTGTAGTAAAAATTTTCTGTGATTCAATTTTTATTTCTTCAATTTATATTGTCAATATTGAAATCATTAATGTCTTTTTACAAACAATGCTGCTGCTTAATATGTGCTTCAAGTTATTTAAATTGTTCTTTAAAAGCAAATATAAAAATAATCTTTCTATTTCTTAGAAATATTTCGAAATATATATATTTATGTATAAAATAATGAAATTAAATGAAAATCTAAAAACATTTACTTAACCTTGTGCAGATATTGGAAAACTAGCTATCTTCAGTGATCAAACGGTTCGTCGGGTGTATCATTTACTTCTATTTTCAAATAAATCTCTTACAGGAAGTTTGTTTATGGTTCTTTTCCACCAAGTATTTTTAAATGGAATTATGAAACATATAAAACTGTTTTTATCTTAAGCATTTTACATATATTTATTTGCATCCAGTGGCATCGTAATTTAAAACATGGCGTAAACCATTCAAAGTAAATGTCTTGTATTAGTCGTTTTTGATCATTGTATTTTCACATTTTTCCTTACTTTAATTAATTGCAAATTGAATTAGAATTTACAAGAGTGATACATAGTAATCAATTTTTTAATCATTTTAATTTTTATGATTTAATTTTGTTTTATTTACAAGTAAGTTAATAATTTTGAAGCTCATAAAAATAATTTTTGGAAGTTAGCTAAACAAGTAAAATAGCAAACAAATGTTTAAATCTGGTATCAATTGAATCAGATCTAACACACAGAAATGAAAAATAATTATTATAACAATCTTACGATTGCTTTGGACTTTATATTTGTCAAATAAATATTTCTTAGGGTTTTAACCGAATAATATTATATAAACGTTTTAACTGTAATAAATTTAGATACAAAATTAATATTCTTTAAGTAAAACAAACAGCTAGGAATATTTTGAAATCCCTTTGCAGAAAAATTATAGTTTAAAAGCAGATACATTTATATATTGCTCAGCATAACTTATGCGTTGCACTTACTTCATAAGTAAAAAAAAAAGCTTCAAATTTTTCATTTTACGGCTTTTGTCCGTTTGGAAAACTAAATTCCCGCTTTTGAAAGGCGTTAGATATCATTGTAAACACCTGAGGTCTTAGATCTTATTCTCGGTAAACAATCACAACTGCCAAATAAAGAAGTCCCAGCTGTTTTATAAAAGAACAAGATTATTTTTCTTGGTTTATAATATAATATTGTAAGTGTTCTTTTTCTTTCTGTAACAATTGTTCTCATTTCATTTTTAAATAAAGATAAAACATCGCACGGGAAAATAGATCAATTCCATGGTAAATAAATATAAGGTTGGGAGCACATGCGAATATTTTAAAAGACACATTTTTCATGGTTCGAAATTGTTATGAGTGGGTTTGAAAACTATTTTTCAGACATTTTACTAATAGAGAAAATATTTCCGGAAGTTTGGAACATACACTGAAATCTTAAAGATTTAAATACCGTATATCTTAGCTTAAAGGGATTTAAATATCTCATATCCTAGCTAAAAGTACAACTCTTGGTTAGCTCTTTCGTAAATTACAAGGTTGAAAATTTAATAGTGGTGACTATATAATAATGGCTATAAATGCAAAGCTGAAACCCTTATTGTTATTTCATGTAGAACAATAAACATTTAAAATTCTTTGCCCGTAAATGATTATCATTATTGCAGTGTATAGCATGAGGGAAGTGAGGTAGATGCAGTAATTTGAAGCAAATTTAGTTTTATTTCTTACTTGATTTCTTTCATATTTTTTTATTTTGTCCATTTTTTATGCTATTCTTATACCATTAAGTAAAAATTGATGCCAATTAATTCTTTAACTTAGAAGTAAAAAAAATGGCAGCCCTATATTTAAGTTTGTATACTTTATGACATTTTAATGCTCTTTTTTTCATACCTAGATCATTTTTTCAGAAAATTCAATATAATACTTTTATGCAGCCTTATATAACTAATGAAACCACAACTACCCCTTTCCCTCTTTCTCATACCTAGACGATTTTTTTCAAAAAATACAATATAACACTGTTATGCAACTTTATATAACTCATTAAGCCACAACTAACATTTTTCTATTTCTAAAAACATCTGGGTATGCATTTATAATAAGCTATTTTATTGAAAAGGGGGAGTGAAACGTTATTATAACAACGAATGTGTTGTATATAACTAAATTCTAAAATTTAAAATTTCCTGGACACAATTTACAAATATAAAGGAAAATTTTAATTTAGAAGTGAAATATCAAAACCAATGGAGATGTATTCCCAAAATTTCTCGCATATTCTTTAATGCAGATGCTATCCCCTTGAATGTTTAAACTGGCATTTCCATACACTAGTTAAAGTCTTAACTGGCATTTCCATACAATAGTGACGAAATATTGACTCTTGGTGGGAATATACCTCTTTACTATATCTGTCTTGTGATCTTTGGGCAGTTTTAGAGATTAATCCTTCTGCAGATTAAAAATATACAATGATCGAATTTCTGTTTTAAATTTGTTTTTCCCATTCTTTTGAAGCAAAAACTTCGTTTAAAGTCATAAAATTCCGTTCAAAATTTTCTATATTTAAGCCCTAGTGTTCTTTATTTATCATATTTACATTCTTCTGAAATTACAGACCAACATGTGTTTTTGTATTTGGCTCAGAATGAGGTAGGTATCTGTAATCAAACTGTTAAATTTATGTATGAAATTTTATTTATCTAGTTCCTACCTTTTCATAATTATTGTCAACTTTTATTCGAATAACTGAACAGACTTCCTCTGAAGTATTTTACTGAACATTTGATACAATTCCAAAAATTTAGTTTTTTGTCTTTAAATCAAATTCTATATTCCAGTTCAATTCGTTTTCGAGTTAGTGTTCACAGACAGAAATATGGCCTAACAGAGGAAAAACATTTTTCAAAAATGTGTTTTTCGAACTCAGGTAATTCTAAAATGTGAAAATTTGTCAAAATCTCCAATCCGGATATTTTGACGACTGCTATATTTTCAATACTTTGTTTCTCTATACTTTCTATATAATACATATGAGAAAGTAAAAAAAAAAATACAAAAATGTTTCTTTTTGACTATAAGGTATTATTTTCTTTGAAACCCAAACCCAAGATTTTTCAAATTATACATTAACATTTACAATCATTGGGAGACAGCTGAATTTGCTTAGCCTAATTCTTTAGTTAATTGTAAATTAGATTTCGAATTCAGAATATGCCACTAAAATTAAATTTTATCTATCTATCAATGATATCTTCAAATAATCCCTGGAATTTAAATCAATACAAAATCAACTCATTAATTTTTCTCTCCTGTTGCGTATTCCGTGATTTCCATTTTCTTTTGCATCTAGTGTTTTTCTCGGTTTATTATAATATATTTTATTTTTATTTTTATTATTTCATACTGTTTATTTTTATTATAATAGTTTATTATCCAGTAACATATAGTATCAGCTCACTTTCTTTAAAAAAATATTTGAACTTATTTGCAAACTATGCATCTAAATAGTGATTTTAAAGAATTATGCAGCCAAAGAGTTAATAATAAAATTTTAAATTTTACTTTTGCTGAAAAGAGTATCAATATTTGAGAACATATAATTATTGATTCTTTACAAGTTTGAGTAATTTTTATGAGATTTTTATGCTGTATAATCATAACTTGTCTGATTTTATAGATTGACCTTAGAAAGAAAAAAAGCAAAACAAGTTATAAGACATGAAAAAATTTCGAATGTTTATCTATGAGCAAAAAATAAGTTGGTATTCTTTTTATTACAGCAAAATTTCAACATTTTCAATAAATAACTGTAATAAATTGCTTTTAATCAAAAAGAATCAATTGTTTTTCTTACAGGTTTCTATTTTTTTTAAAATTTAGTCTGATTTCTTATTGTATTTGGAAACGTATCTTCATATTATTTATCAAAATTTCAAGTATTTTGAAATTTATCTTGCGATGCATTGTACGCTTGCTGTAAGTCAATTTTTACTCCATACTTTTTCAACAATTTTTGCATAAGGAAAGCAATAGCGACCTATTAATTATCGAAATGAAAACTTATTACTAAAAAATAAAAAAAAAGAATTGCGATATTCAACAAAATTTGCTAAATAGGGTAGAAAGGAGAAATAAGAATAAAATTTATCCAAGTAAGAGAAATATAGTATATAATATTATTTGTCATCGAGGTTTGACACACGCCAAAGTGGGCTGCAAATTAACTGGTGTCTAGGCTATCTATTATATTTTATATACAATGACAGTGATACAAATGCATATTAACTTTTGTTATTTTTTGTACAGGACACTGAAGGAAATAAGGATTCAATAGTAAAAATGATTAAATAAGTATGCATTTTTTATGATAAACTGATAAAAATTATTTTTTTGCACAAAAATTTTAGACTAACTTAAATTTATTATATTCATAAGAATTCCTATGCTTTTCATCCGCCAATACTGTATCATAAAAACATAGCAATATATTCGATAATAACTAATATAATAATTACTAAAAGCGTATCAATTTAATGTATTAAAGTGCAGTAATATCTCAATAGATTCTTTTTCAATATTTATAAAGCAGATAATTTTAAAATAAGCTTTCCGTTGTAACTATCATACTGTTCACAGGAACGAAATAGAATTTTGAATCAAAGTATTAGAAGTATGCGCTGAAGAATCATTTGAAAACAACAGTTAAAATTTAACACTTATGGTTATTCATTTTCCAAATAACACATTTTTAAAACGTGTTTTCCATATCAAAAAAACAATAAAAAGCGTTTAAACACTGTCTATACCATAAAAATCACCAGCGGTAGACAGCTTAAGGTATCCACCTACGTTGAAAACACTGGTATTCGACCACATTGGCGATTTTTTAAAAAAAGTGTTATTTATTGTATTTCAGACGTTTGTCTTTCCAAAACAATTTGTTTTTTCTTAGAAAAAGAAGGTCTAACATATTATTCAGTGGAATTTTAAGTAAAATTTATTTTTCTGCTAAAATTTGTCTTTAACTTCAATTTTAATTTTCATAAAAATTATCCACCATTAACATGATATCTCAAAAACTAATAGAGGCATTAGCATAAAAATTTCGGGGTGTGTTTTAAATAATATGGCGAATGAAATGAACCAAAAGTTTGATTGTTGGTGAAATACTTTTTCTATTATAAGTGTTTTTAGAAAAATTAAGTTGCGAATTTATGGAAAAAATGCATATATATGTATATTATTACCCGTAATTTCTTTGCATCTCAAAATGTTTCTTAGATTTTGGTTCATTTCATTCATCATTACATTCTGTAACGTGTGTACAAAGAAAAATAGGGTTGTTGCAATACAATTTTGTGTAGAGTGTTAACCGTTTTGGTTAAATTTCACTAAAATTTACCACAAATTTTCATATTTCTAAAAAAATATTATATTCTCGAATAATATTTTTGTATTTATAGTGTTAATAATTCATAATACACCCAGAAACCAAAAATAGTTTTTAAAAAATCTTATTTCTCAAAATTTTTACATCGAACGTAGTCTGTTACCTTAAAAAGAAAAGAGTAAACTACAAGAATCAGCAGGGTAGCAACAGAAAACGAAATATTTTATTGTGCTTCACAAATTTTCTACTTGATCTATTTTAACCATAATGACAGTGAATCCAGCAGACAATGCCTAGAACCAAAGCAAGTACCACGCTGAAAGGAAAGTGTTGATTTTATATCTATGAAAATAAACCCCAGCTGTTTTCTCTTTTCTTCTTTGCCTGATAAGCATTGCTGAATTCCGTGCTACATATATCATTCCAACACTATTTATTGTTTTTTGCTGCGTGGAACCCATTCCAACAACAACAACAAAAGATCGTGTTGTCATCTAAAAATTTTGAACAATAACTATTAAACTTTAACTTTTCATTTTATATAATTATTCATGATACTTTGACCCAAAATTGCATTTTTTTCTAGTAAATACTATGATAATTACGGTCTCATATAACGAGAGTTTTTATGGTGGCTTGGTATATATATCCATTTATAATATAAACATTCAATTTAGTTTTAGGGTTTTAAGATTAGAATATTAACAAAGTGTTTTGATTAATGGAATTTCAAACTTCAACTTTTCGAAAAGGGTAGATTAATAGAAAAATAAAAAATAATTCTGTAAAATTGGTTAAAATAAAATTAAAAAAAACACTTCCAAATTTTGCTGACCTGCATATTATAAAGTTTTGATTTATAGAAAGGTCATTTGGAAAATCACACATATAATATATTATTAACAGTAGATTTTTCTAGTTCATCTTCTACATTAATCAGGCATCTTAACTCCACTTCTCATTTTAGCTAAAGCCGAAATACAAAAATAAAATGCAAAATTTTCGCTTTTGAAGTAAGATGGTTTTTGCTGCTTTATTATTCTTTGAAGAAATAAAAATTCAAATGATACTAAATATTCATGCTGAGATAATGACTTATGGTGGGAAGATAAGCAAAGGGAGGCTGATTAAAATAAAACTTAATAAAAAGTGCACATCATATTTTTAGCCTTGAAAATTCATTTCTCTTTTTATTTATGGTAAATAATTTTATCCGTCACATTTTTATACATCTTATCATAAGACTCATTAACATACAACGCTTAAAAGGAGAAAAAGTATGCGAGCTAAAACACATATTTTTGAAATAACTTCCTTGTAGATTTTATCAAAAGTTTCTGGAAAGTTTTTTTTTCTCCTTATTTTTACGAGCTCATTATAATATATGACTTTCAACAGCAATTTTATTATTTTATTTTATTATTTTTTAAATACTTTTTAGAAAGTGAAGTCATGTCAAGGAATGCATTTTTATTTTTTTGATTAAAAACTTTTATGTGATAAGATATTTCCTACAAAATTTGTTATATCAAGTAGTATAGGTTGCTGAAAATTGCACATTAAAATAACTTTCCTATGATCAACTAATTAATGACTTCAAAGTTTTTAAAAGAAATAAAGAGAAAAAAGTTAATTTTCAAAGTCTAAATATTTTATGAATTTTTTTCATTTATTTTATAAATCTAAGCATACATAAATATCCTACTTTAAATTTTAAGCTGTTAAAATAGTTTTATTATTTAAACAAATTAATAAAATTAAAACGTAATAAAGAAAGCTATTACAATTTTTTTTTAATATTTTAAAATAAAATAAATAAATTTGTTAAATAAATGGAAAATGATAAATAAATATATAGTAAATAAATTATACAATAAATAAATTTATAAGTAATAAAATTAAATATAACAAAAAAGCTACGATTATTAAAATTAAATATAACAAAAAAGTTACGATTATTAAAATTAAATATAACAAATAAATTTCTATGATTTAATCTATTAAAGACAAAATATTAGAATTCATATTAAAGATAAAATAAACAATAAAATGCAAAATTACATTTTTTTTATAGATTCATTAAACGGAGTACATTTCAAAGATCAAGAATTATGGTAGATAAGGATTTCTATTTATAAGTTTAAAAGCTTCCAGTTCATTCCTCATATTCTGGACAATTGCGAAAACTGCGTTTCACACACACACAAATATGTATATATACCTCGTTTTAAAGCAACACTAAATTTATTTATAAACTAACCCAAAAATACTAACTAATCAATTAATTGGTAATTAATTTTGTAAATTATTAGTTTAAGATTAATCTAACAAAGTAATATTTTATATTTTATATATTAAATTCGATACAGTGTTTTATTTTATTCTTGCAATAATCTTCTTTCATATTCCATTCTTTACGCTTTATGTATTACCATTACTGTTTGTCAAGAAATTTTCCAATCATATGCTATGTCCATGTTTATGTCAGAAAAAGCTTTTATATTTGTAAAACAAATATTAATTTAAAAAAAAAGCTTCGAGGAAGGGTTGCAGCGTGCGAGTTTCTTTCATCGACTCTGCGTGATAATTTTCCAAAAATTCCAGAAATTTGTAGAATCCCGATGTATTTCAGCCCTATAGGCATAGCCAATATTGTTCTTCTATTTTGAAGAGAGCTTTCTTTTGCGAATAAATAGATATAAATCTACCAATTAGGAAGAAAATTATGTCCTTAAACAGTTTCTGCGATATGAAGTTTAGAGGTCAGAGCTTACTGAATTCGTGTGATGGTTTCTGGAAAAAGTAACTTGAACATGGATGAGGACATTTCGTCCTCTTGTTGAAAGTGGAAGACTGCTCCTAAAAACAGCATCCATTTATATAAATTAGTCAACTTGTTAAATATTTGTGACAAAATAATAACTAAATTGACTAATAAAATACAATTGTTATCTTCAACTTGAAAATAATTTGTATCTCTGTTATTGATTTTTTAATATGAATTATTCACTGAATGTTGAATATAGATTTATAAAGCAACCAATATTTCATGTTAAAAAGCATTATAATAGGAGTTATCTTTAAAAATTGATAATTTGAGGATTTTTAGAAATATGCTCTTTTACCGAAAATTGCCCTCAGTTTCCTGGATATTAAAAATTTAAAAATTGGTTAAACAGTAAAGCATTATGATACGAGTAAATAATCTTTATTTAAACCTTCTATTTTCTTTTTCAAACGTAACAAGATATTAATCAATTTTCTTCCGCAAACAATGTAATCTTAATAGATTTTGGTAAAAGAAACATCTTTGATTACTTAAATAACATTTTATCAACCATACCAGGTAAACCAATGACAATGATTTTCGATGTTTAAGATAATTCTTAGAACAATTCGCATTTAACACTTTAATTTATTTAATGCAGAACAGTAGGAGTTAGCAGCTATATTAAACTTCATTTTTCACAGTGGCAGAGTGTCAGCATCTGATCTGAAATTTCACCATCTACTACTTAATAATAGAGAAGAGAAACTTGTAAAATATCAGAACAGTAATAATAAATGATTCCTTGAAACTTCTGAAGTTAAGTATGAAAATGAGAGGATGGACAATTTATACTATCTTCTCATAGAGATTTATTGCAACCTCTGTGCAAAGGAAATATTTCCAATGCCTTATTCCATCGTTGTCCCGTTTATAAACTAATTTTGCGGCATATGATAATGAAAAGTTATTCAGAAAATTGGAATATCACAATATCAATCATTCATAAACTACCATAGAAAGATGCTGTTTACACCGAAAGAATATTAATAAATTTAAAAGTCTGATATGAATGATAATTTTAAATGCAGTTAGGCACTCCAGAAAATGTGGAAAGAGCTAAAGTATTGATATCCCTAAATCCAAGTTTCTATTCCGGATGAAATTATGTGGAAATTCAAGATAAAAACGAAAATGGATATCCATAAATAATGATTTTTGGTTTATGGATATCATTAAATTCTACGCATGGCTTTAATATATCATGTTGATAATTGCTTCAAAAAATTCAAGATTTCTTTGCAATTTCATAAAATTCCAATTAGCTTGTTATGCCTCGTATAAAAGAAACGATATTGTTATGAATATTAACATTAGCAAGAGAAACAAGAAAAAGCAATTTTATTTGTATTTGATTTAAATAAATTTTAATTACGGCCTGATATATTATATTAACAGCACTCGGATATAAATATATATATGATGTACAAGCTTAATGCAAATTATAAACAGGTGTTTTAGAAATAATAGAGCTTAAAGCTGAATCAGAACAATAGAAGTAGTGCCCCTGAAATATTCTGACTTTCTTGACAATGAAGGCCTTATCCTCTTTGCAACTTAAAATCGGGGGTCTTGAGTAAGGCTATGAATGCTTTGCACGTTATTGGTATTCAATAATTATAAAATAACCGGCATCCTAGCTTAAGGGTAGCATCTCTTCCCCATGATCTGCTCGTCTCGGTGTCGAGTTCCGGTTCTGGCATGATTGTTCTTCTGTGTTCTATCTCTGAGTTGCACCTGTATGAATGTGTCCCTGTAAAAAGGGGTTGTGCAAGCAAATGTGAAGAATGAAAGTAGTCAAGTCATACTCTTGACCCCAGTTGACGCTACTAAACAAACAAGGGACGCCAATTTCGGCTAAAATCGCTGACATCTTTCTGTCTGTGGACTTGTAAAGGGTCATAAGTAACATCAATGCAACATAGTTATAAAATATAAATATGTGGCATAAATCTGGCATTTTTCTAACTCTGTCATTAGAATATGTGCTGTGGGTCCTTTTTAAAGATATATTGGAACTATCATTTTATGTGGAACTACAATTGTAATTACGAAATAACATACAGTTTCATTAATTTAAGTTAATCTGTTTATATAGGTGAAAATGATGATCACAAGCGGTAGCTCTTTGACAGATTTGGTTCAAAATACGATAAATACACTTTCCAAGATAAATTTGTGACCTAAAATATATCCCTCCGGCTCTTTTTGTTTTGTAATTGTCGATTCCTCTTGCAATCAAAATAAATTGTCATAGAGACTTCCTCTGGTTGCTTTTCATTTAAAATGTATTTAAAACTTAAAAATTGGTATAAAATATATGTAGCAAATTTTATTCTTCAAGCTCAAATGATTTTTGAGTTATGTTCTCATGTGTGCATACGGACTGGAAAATCGAAAGACATAATTCCGTAAATCTGAATTTGAACCCGAGATCTGAATCTGTTCATGTGTTGTGATACATCAGATTTTTATGATTACAATAATCTCATATTTTGTACTAGAAAGTAAAAACTGTTTTGACCCTTAATTGGGGACATGCGGTCTGTGAGACCACTAGTGAGGGACTTTCGGTCACCCCTACTCTATTTTTTAGCTCAATTCAATAAACTGGCCCAGTAGTTTCCTTTTTCTGGACCTTCAATACAAATGCACATTCTTGTATGTTTGTGACCTTCAATACAAATGCACTTTTTCAAACAATTTCAGTAGATGCTTTTAAAAATAATTCAGTTATTTTTTTGGGTGCGGTCACTGAGACCGCTCACCCTGTTAGTGTCCCAGTGGATAACAAGGCTTAGCAAATGAAGCTAAACTTGGCTTCCGGAATATCATCTAGTTTACTGATCCTATTAAGAAGCAGTACTTTAGATACTTTTAAATGAAGCAAAAACTGATTTTAGTAATAAGAATAATTGTACAGAAGATTTTTTCGATGAAAATTCGCATTCATTTGATTCTGATATGTATGTTCAAATTTTTTTAGTGATAAAGTATTTGAATTTTTTTAATGTATTAATACACCTACAGAAATATATACAGAATGCTTTTTATACTAGTTCTTAACCTGAATGTTTAAATTGCCCTAAAAAACCGTTTTAAGGAAGTCACACAAGCCGATAAAAAAGAGCCCATTTTACCAATTGTCAACTTTTTTTTCTTATAATTGTTGAATTTTACGTTATATATTGATTTCTATATACTTTAATATACTGGAAAAATAAATATGACTTAAAAACTACAAAGTAATCTTTTTTTCAAGAATATTATTTATTGTAACATGTAATTTGAGAAGAATCCGTATTTTGAAAAGTAATTACTTTTTTCAATGATAATATATTTTGAAAAATTTCTAAAATATATCTATATATTAAGAAAAATATCTTCAAAATGTTATTGGTTTTTCATACTAATACATTCAATAGAAAATTTAATTCACTTGTAAATAAAATGCGGTCTCGTAGACCCCATCTTCCCAGTTAAGTCCTAAAATTTCTCCTCCCCAATTAACGGTTAAATTGCACAAAATAAAAAATTTAGCAGATGAAGCAGACAATTTTTATACAGTGCTGGATGCTTTCAAATGAATATGCACAATATTTCGAAGCATGATGAAGTTATTCGCATTATAATTTCGACCAGAAGGAGAAAGAACGAGCTTTGAGTGAAAAGAAAATTCTCTCTAAA
Source organism: Argiope trifasciata (assembly GCA_026543055.1). Lineage (NCBI taxonomy): Eukaryota > Metazoa > Arthropoda > Arachnida > Araneae > Araneidae > Argiope > Argiope trifasciata. The sequence goes on from JAPMOQ010013993.1 coordinate 108,934, forward strand.
ACAAAAAATATTAAAAAATCACATTTTCCCTCTTGTCTTAAAATCGTTAAGCAGATGGCTTTGTAGGAGTGTAAAATGTTAGATGGTAGTCGTATAACATGTGATTATTTAAAGGTTAGTTTCTTTTCTTATTTGTGGATGTGTATTTTTTATGTGTATTTTTGTCTTGCCATTTGAAAGATCATATACTATATTCATTTCGTATTTTAAGTATACGTGAAAGTAAACTTTTACGTTACATTATTAAATAATGATTACAAAATTTTATTGAAAATTTTCTGGTTTTCACATATTTCCTGTGATGAAACGAATTACTTTTAAATAACCTAGATTTGTTTTTTGGATTCTAAAAATATATGTGATGTATAAAAATTTGTGTTTGTTTGTGACGGAATTTCGATAGTTTAATTTAATTGAACTATTACTAAATTTCTTATTTTTGAATGTGATAACAAATTATTGAGTGTGATTAATTTCAAAGAAATGAAAATTCGGAAATTTTATAAACATAGTTTGATTATTTTTATTCTCATATGTTTATCAAGAAACTGTCTTTTAATGACTTAATTTATTAGGTTTGATATGGTTTAGACTGTGGCATTGCGGTGATAAAAAAGTTAATATGAACATTTCTTAATATTCTGAGTAGTGGAGATTTTACTTTAATTTTTGTAAAATGTGTATGTTTCTTATTTGTGATTATTAATTTTGTTCCTCAATGAATTTATCATATAATTTTATTTGTTTTGTTTTGTAACGATAAACTTTTGCAGCCAAAATTTTATTTTTGGTTCGTGTGATAATTTAAATGAATGTTATGTGGTATTTTTTTTTCTTTTGCGTCCGTATAACTTTAAATATGAACTACAAAATATGAAAACGACCGCAAAGCCTAATAAATTAAGTCATTAGAAGACAATTTCTTGATAAACATATGAGAATAAAAATAATCAAACTATGTTTATAAAATTTCCAAATTTTCATAACTTTGAAACTAATAATTTGTTATCACATGCAAATATAAGTAATTTAGTTATTGTTCAATTAAATTCAGTAATCAAAATTCCGTCACAAACGAATACAATTTTTATGCGTCACATACATTTTTAGAATCCAAAAAACAAATCCAGGTTATTTAACAAGTAATTCTTTGCATCAAAATATGTGAAAATCAGAAAATAGTTCTCAATAAAATTTTGTAATCAATATTTAATAATGTAATGTAAAAATTTTTACTTTCACGAGTACTTAAAATACGAAATGAATAAAGCATATGATCTTTCAAATGGCAAGACAAAAATACACATCCAAAAAAATATATATATATATAATTTTTAACTAAGCGATTGAATAAATTCCTGATATTAGTAGAAGTTTTCAATTAAATAAAGAAGGAAGTGTCTGTGGACAAAAGCAAATTCTTTATATTAAATAATACATTTAATACCTGTATTAATAATAAAAATGTGTTTGTATTGAGTGTATGTGTGTTTGAAACATCTTTTCAAATACATGTTTAATGGCCACCAATGATACAGACAGTTGGTAATACTAACCACCATCTGTACACAAATTTTGCTACATTAAATAAATCAAGACTGCGTTGTTTCTTATGGCACTTGCCATTGGACAAGCCTGCTGCTACGAAGACAGCGATTAAAGCCGATAGGGTACGTCTCTTGTTTTAGTAGGGTTAAGAGTATGACTTTGCCCCTCACGCATCACTCTTTAGCTCGCACAACCCCCTTTTTAGAGGACGGCACATTCACACTTCTCATAGTAAAGCAGGGGAAGAACAAAGATGCCCGAACCGGGACTCGAATCCGAGACACCCAGATAAGTTGCCAGACGCGCGACCCTCCGGCTTAAATCAATGCTAAAGAATGTAAGCGAATTCTTCTTGCTTAGGATCAGCTTCTAAAATACAAACTGCCCTTATGTTTCATATGAAATAATTTGCAATTCAAAATTTGTATCAAAAAATGTTGAAATTTTCATTTGCCTTGAATATTTTGATATGATCAATAGCCACTAAATGAAAATATATTTTAAATCATAACGATTTTTAATTTCGAAATTAAACTTTTTCTGCATTTTCAGTTGCATAGTACAGGAATCCAGGTTCTGCATATTATTGCATATGTATTAATACAAAAAAACATAACAAAACATTCATTTACGTTAAGAAAGGGATTTCTTTTATTTAACATTTTCTGAATAATGCATCTAAAACGTTTTAAAATCTAAATGTAGATTTTTTTTTCTTTTCAGATAATAAAATATATCTAACTATTCTGAAAGGTGTATTACGTTAAACAATATTTCTAACAGCGAAAGCAAGAATAGAGTAAAAGTTTTTAAATAGAACATTTTCAAAAAAATACTCCAGAAACTTTATACTGTTAAAATAGCTCTCTTTCATTTTGTATTCATTCTTTTCTTGGTTTCGATCTTTTTAGCTCTCAAACTACTCTGTGATCTAGATCTTTTAATCTATTTTTAATGACTTTTAGATTATTCCCACTTCGAAAACACGAAGTTCTCAAATTGCACTTGTATTTATAAAAAAGAATCAATAAAAGGAACATTGAGAGTCAATAAAACTTTTTTCCAAAGAAATGAGATATAACCAAAAACGTAAGATGAATCCTCACTGTTTCTAATTATGACTTTTTTGCACACGACTTTTAAGAATATTTTAGTTGAATCGACTTAAGACATTTCGAAATTGACGATAAATACATAAATAACATTCACTGTATTCTAAAAATGTAATAATAAATTAAAGATGATTTAACAAACAAATATTCTAATAGCAAACAGAATACGGAAAAAAAAAATAACTGTATGAATATTTTATTTAAGAGCTGCGAATTCATGTGTCTGCTTATTAACAAAATAAACTTACAAATATAAAAATAAAATGTGGCAATAGTGAAATGCTTTGAACAAGCGAATTAAATTTCAAATTTGAAATAACCATTTGTTCGGCTTAAGAAAAAGAAAAATAAGCAAGCATATTAATTGAACATCTTTCAAAAGAGTCTGTTAAATAATATTTGTGTCATTATTGAAAAGCTCTAATTATTTAAAAAAAACAGTATATTTTCATATGAAAGGCAAATGAAATAAAAAAATAACATGAACATCAGAGAAAATTGGCACGATTTATTTTTAAAAATAGGCATCAATGTTGTATCGGCAATTTTTCCAATATTGTACAGGCAATTTATTTTAGATAAGTTTGAAACTATAACTGTTGATGACGACTTTATTGAAATTTTTGTAGTAAAGTCAATTTTCCCATTTTGTTCATTGAAATTATCGAACCAAATTTACATGATGGAAGTATAAGACTATGTATTAGAATTTTCCATACAGTCCTCTTTGGTCAACTTATTCTCTTTGAGTAACCGTGTAATGTAATGAAATAAAGCCACACGAGGGGATGCGAGAACGCATGTTTCAGAGATTTGTTCTATCACAAAGGGTCAATACTTGAACGAAAATCAAACCACTCACAGAAAATAGGACTGATTTAAATCACAGATTTAAGGTGACTCTTGATGGAGTTCTCAGGCAGAATTCATTTTTTTACAGCATAAACTTCCTTTTTAGCTAATTTGGTTGCCCTAATTAACATATTTAACCGTTAGCTTTCTTAATGTTAGTTTTTTTACATTTTAATGAAAAAATTATAATAATCATTTATAATAAGGATTATATCATTAATCATTTCTTTTAAGTAATCATTCATTTTAGTTTATAATTATTTGATAATCTAGAATAAAATATATAAAAGAATCAAGAAAATGGTTTTAAAGCCACAAAAATGTGAAATTTCAAGAATATAGCTGATATTCCCTAACAATTGATGATGAAAGAAAACCTGATAATGATTAAACTTTTAAACACATTCATAAGCCCAATTTTTTTCAATGCTGGTCTCTTAATGAAAAGGCAAGAATAAGTGAAGCTAAAATAAGAGAAGATGGAGAAGTTAAATAATTGAAGTGTGAGCTCATTTTGAATCCTTTATTAAAAGATAACAATTTTAAAAATATGCTAGATTAGAATAAGGGGAAGGAACTTGAAATAAATGATTAAAATTTTCAATTTTAAAGCAAAAAAGGAGAGACATACTTATGTAATCCGAGGGACGGTTTTTTATTTTCTTTTTTACATTAAAAAGAAAAGAGAAAAGATCTATAGAACGTTTATATATTTATATTTTTCTTCACTTAAAAACTTGGAATTAAATTGCAAGCATATTTTAAATGACATATAAATGTTTTGCATTACATTTAGAATTTTGAGAACTAAATCATGCTTGCTATAAAAATTGTGGTCTGAACTGTAATTTATATCGCCCTATACAGAAAAACATTAGTTTTAGACATTGACTTTTGTCTATTTCTTAGATAGAAGGCGTTAATTTAGGAATAGTTTTTGAAAAACTAGTTATTAAAAAATAATCTCAATTTTTATTTTTTGTTCATAATTTCAAGACACGTTAACGCATACAAACCATCTTTACATTTTTTGAGAAATACAAATAACTTTTCAAGTTATCTCTTTTATATTCATAAAACTTTTCTATAATTATAATAATTTTTGTTCAAAACATAAAAAGTATTTTTATTAGAAACAGTCTAAATTCTTTAAGATACTTGCGCGTTCCTACTACATTAAATGTTTTTATATGAATCATTATTTGTTTTATAAATAAATGTACTAATTTATAAATAAATGTAAATCAGGAAAATAAAATAAAGGTATAAGAATCAATAAAAAACATGAAAACAGATAACATGTTTCGGAATAAAAACACAAACTGCTTTCTAAATTTTTAAAAAGTTATTTTAATATGTGTATGAAAGTTTTAAAAAATACATCTTTGAATTTTCTGAATAATACTTAATTTAAAACTTATTTTATGCTTTATTGAGTTGTCAGCCTTTATTGAAAACAACTGAATTTGTATTTGCTTTCAAACAAAAAAAAATCTTATATCATTACATATTATATAAGACATTACATATTATATATTAATTCTGGCTGGAGCAATTGAATTTGCAAATAAATGCATCATTTTGAAACTACAGATGAATTTCTGAGAGCAAAGTATTTGTTAAATGGCATTTAAAATTCTTACTTTGTAAAGAAATTCCTTGCTTCAAAACCCTGATTTATGATCTCAGTGCAGGCACACGCACCCTGTGCATAATTATTGCGTGAGAAATGAATGAATTTCTAAATTTTCAGCATTAATATGAAAATACTAGATTATATCAAAATGTATTTAAATATTCCATTTTATTCACAGTCATTCTGATTTCCCAGGGGGGGACACCTCGAAATATGGATAAGAAGCTTCCAGCATGATGGTTGGTTCTAGCCACACTAGAGAGTACACAAAAAGCTGGAGATCTGAATCCTTCAATGGATTAAGAGTTGTGCTTCCTTACTGAAGGAATGTAACGCCGCCGGTGATGGCTCTTAGTATTTAACCATATACTAAGTTCCACATATATAGTTCCTCATACCAAATGCCACGTTCCCGCCAGAATTACTGTTACAGTGGTCCAATTATTAAGCAATTTCTTCAGTGTGCGTTCGAGTGAGTCGAAGAGGCAGTAATACTACTAAACTTTCATTCTTAATGGGTTAAAGTTACATTGGTAAAGCCATCTGTACATATCATTTAAAAAACTTATATAAATGAAATCGGGGATCAATAAAATCATAAAAAACGCGCCTGCTCATTTTGATAAAAAATAGATTAAATTTTCAAATTTATTTTTAAAAGTCGTAATAAAAGTATATTCAGAAATTAAATCAATGCTAATACCATTATCATCCAAATTTCTGAATTTAAATTTTTTTTTCATTTTTGAATAATTGTGAAGAATAAAAGTACTCTATTATTTTATCAAAAGCATTTTTTTAATAATCATTCCACAACTCTATGTATTTCGCCTTTTCAATCTAGAATGTTTTTATTACATTATGCCATTTTATTACATTTTATTACTTGAATCATGGTTATAAACATTCATATTAAATAGGCGACTCA
>JAPMOQ010013993.1:130009-170915 GCA_026543055.1 Argiope trifasciata
ATATATATATATATATATATATATATATATATATATATATGCCTGTTTGAAATGAAAAATAATAATAAAAAATTATACTTTCTATAAAGATTCAAAAAACAAATTTCAATGAATTTTTAAAATATTTGTACTCTTAATTCAATAATTCTGCAATATTTCAGACAATCTGCAATTTTCATACTGGATATCCATTCTAACGCGGACACAAAACTTAATTTCTCAATAGTTAGTAATAGAAATAACAATTAGAAAAAGAGGTTTAAAAAAATAAAGAATAATGCGTTATACTGTTTCAGGAATTAAATAATCGGATAGGTTACGAGTTTATATTTTTATGCAGTTTCTGTTCTATGGATCATAATTAGTAAAATATTGACTCAATAACATAATAAATGACACAATAACATAATAAATATAAAGAAAAGCTCGCTTTCTTTACGCTAAAACTAATGGAGTAATGAAAATTTAAATGACTCTATTTTGTTAAACTGCACGATTTCAAACCATTCCATTGATTGTCTCAGAGAAGATATGACAATCAACACGAAGAGTGTGCACAAAATTGATTAGTCTGAAATTATTGAATTATTGATTGTTCAAAAACAGCTATACTCAAAATTTCATCATTCTGTAAAATTGTTTGCATAAGAGGAAAAAGATTATTTTTAGATTTAAATGTTGGAACGTCAGGATTATTTCACTGAATAAGATAATTTAACATCTAAAGACTTTATAAAATTTAAACCACCTTTTTCAGAAGTTTATTTTCTAATATTTTATTACTTACCACTCGTCTTTTTTAAAGTAAAATTTTTGAAAACTGAATTTTATCATTAATTTGATATAATTCAGTTATTTAATAGAATAACTTTATAATAAATATACATTAATTATTTTTTAAATTTTTACAGTGCGCTTAATACTATAAGGCTGAACTATTTTCTTCTATTTTATTTTCTGAGTTTTTTAATATTACATGTTTTATTTTAGCAAGTATGTTTTGTCTTACTTAAAGTTTAATCACTTCTTCTTCCATTTTAAACTCAAATTTCAGGGAAGTTGCCAGAAAATTTGAGAGGTACATAATAGAACGAAGAGAACAGCATGAATCTTCTATAACATTAGGAGTTATGACTGAATATCAAAATTAAAAGCTGAAAAATATTTTTATTGAGAAAGAGATCAAGTTACGTAATATATAAAATTCAACAATTGAAACTGACGTCTAATTTCGGGGAATCAGCGATTAGCCAAAAGCAAGAAAATGAATGTTAATTATAATAAGAATTTACGTATCACTTCAATTAAATTTAAAGAGGTGGAAAGAAAATAGAATTCATTTATTTTTCTTAATAAGAGAATCATTCAGCGCAAATAAAAATTTTCTCAATTCATCTAGTATGTGCATTAAAGTGTTTGCGTTATTTTTAAATTTTAGTGGCGACAATTTTCTAATAATTGTAATAGCTCAAAATTTTCCTTAAGTATATCTAAAACAGGTACAATTAGTTGATGAAAAATTATGCTCTTAAACTCTTTTTTAGCAAGTATTTACTAAAAATTATCTTCCGAGTAAATTATAATTTGTTCCACATTTTCAGAATTTTAATTTCAGAAAAACTATTTGAACAAAGAAGTTTTTTTATCAGCTGAATATTCTAGAAATATACTTATTTATGTTTATGAAAAATGCTTATGTTTCCAAAAATTAATTTTGTAGGAAGGAAAAACACTAAAACGTTTTTCGCAACGAATGAAGTATTATTAAAAGAGGAAAAAAGCTCTTACTTTTTAATGCTATTAATTCATATATTTTTTAAATGACGTAAATTTAACGAGACATGTCGTGTATTTATCTGAAATTATTTTCCTTCGCCATTACTGGGATTTCATTTTAGACTCTGAATTTTATAATTCTGGGAAGGAGAGATTTCAATTCCTTTAAGACATAGGACTTCATTATGTTTTAACATTTTTTAGTAAAATGCCGGAATGCTTTTAGCTCTAAACTTAGCAAAAAAAAAACTCATTTGTTAATAGTTCTTTGACTAATCGTTATCTTTTATTTGAACAAATCCTAGACCACACTTTCCAACATTATCGTATATTTTTAAATACGTTCACTTATGTTTCCTTTTAGTTATTGGCTTGATAAACCGCTGAAAATGTTTTGCAGTTAAATAGACATTTCTTAATGATATGTGATACTTAAATGTATTTATATGCAATTCAGAAATTGTTAGAGACAAACATATTGGAAAATTGGGAAGTTAAAAATATGTTTGTACTGGAAATTCATATTTAAAATTCTGTAGTGTGCAAACCTTTTTTTCCTTTTGATCAGTGGGAGTTAAAGGATTGATAATGTATGATAATATTGAAACATTTTGTGAAATAAGCATATGATGAGGAGTTTTAAAAGGAAAATGCGTGGGAAGAAAGTTAAAAATTAGAGTAATCCAGAAATAGTTCACAATACGATACCCAGTTTATGATGAAAATAATTTCCGAAATTGCTTATAATTTTTAGACTGTCAGTAATTATTAAAAAGAAATGCTACAATTAAAAAAATTACCAACCCAAATCAGTGAATGGTAGAGTGAAATATTATATCCATGCACTCAGATTGTGTCTCTCACTCATTATTCAAGATGTAACCCTATTTTCCTTTTTTTATATTTTTCAATTTTAAAAAATGAATAGTTTTTCACTTTTGAAAAAAAATAACAATTTTAACTTTGTTAAAAACGCTAAATGAAGGGTTAAAAGATGCAAATAAATTTTTCAAAGAAATTCGACTGAAAACAATTACGTATATTTATTTTTCAGAGCAATAAACAAATGTTTGTATTGAGTAATTATGCATTAAATACCTTTTCAGAGAGTAAAAGTTAAGTAAAAGATGATAGTATTCACACGGATAAAATTAAATCCTCAAAACTGGCAGACTGGTAAATAAATGAGAAATAATAAGATTTTGAGATACGATTTTTGAAGATATTTTATCTTCAAAGCAAATAAGGGGCAAATTTATTTTCATATCGGAACATCCATCATAGATATTAATAACTGCTTTAGGTATATGTATGATACTTTACTTAATGATAGTTTTTAAAATCTATATAAAAATATTCTTTATTTTTTACTTTGAGTTCCATTCACCAACCTTATCTAACTGACAAATTTTGTATCAGATGATTTCAGTTTATAATTTTATAATATGATGTATAGTAGAAGAGAAACAGAACATTTTTCGTAAAAATAAAAGCTCTTTCCAAAATGCTTATTTTCATTATCAAAACTTATATTCGTGTCCATCCTTTTAGATGCCATAATGGTTATTTATATTTTGATTACCTTTTATATTATATATTATTTATCTGTTATTTGAACTCCTAATTTGAAATGGAAGAAGTCAGCCACCCAATTGTTATAAAAGTATTTGAGAATGCATGGTTCTCCTGGTTTTCTTGTAACTTGTTAGACAATGATCCGAACTTTTGAGTCAGTCTTTGGGTTTTTCCACTTCCAATCCATGATCTCATGTAAACAAAACTGAAAGATTCGAATCCGACTTTTCAAAGTTTAGTGATTTGTTGTTGGCGGCACTTATTATGCAAATTACGCATACTTAACTAGTATAAATACGTGTGGAATTAAAATCTGTGGGTTTTTGATGTTAGAATGAGGCTCGGATGATATAAGACCATGCGGTTGGCTTGCCTTTTAGGAATTTTTAAGATGAATCGCTGCGTTTTTAGATTGAATGGTCGAATTCGAATCTGTTAAAGTTTATTCACAGTATGTGGTAATATTAATTTATTTTTATCTTTATTTTGAGATTTAACGTATTATTTCTTTTCTTTTTGCTCTAAGAATGAGCCTGTTGACTTTTACTTAAATAAATATGAACTTTTATGAAAACTGCTTTTATCATTCTTCCTCGACAATAAATTCCACTGCACAGCTTTGCTAATTTCGGATTAATTTATCCGGAAATCTAACATAACTAATGAGTATGAGTTGTGGGTATGCTATGCTAATTTCTTGGTATCGATTAAAAATTTTCTGTTTTCACCTATGGCTGTTCATTAGATGTTAAACATTGGAATTTCGGATATGTCTGAAATTGTATTTGATCTTGAAGGATCTGGAATAGTGAATATACGGCCTAGATTAATATTCATTTACTTTGTGTAGAAAACTTCGGGAAGTGGATTAAAATTCGATAATATTTTCTTGAAAATATTTCAAAAAGATCTTTTGCTTCAAATATTCTCTAAAGCAGAAGCATGGGAACTTTCGGGGTTTCTTCTAGAAGGCCATGCCTTGGTATAAATATGATTTGGTTTCTGCTGTTGTTATTTCTGATGACACTTGACAAGCCGCCAGTCACGCATCTTTACAACTCCTTTTTACAGGGTGGCACATTCACACGTCTCACAGATAAAACAGATGAAGAACAACCATACCCGAACCGGGGCACGAACCCAGGATAACCGAATCGAGGGGACGCGCTACCCCTATGCTAGGACGCCAACATTTGATTTCTCTTAAAGCAAATTTTCCAGTGTCTTCTTGAATCCGAAAGAGATATATTTCTTTAATATGAAAATTTGAAGAATCATTAATGACCCTTACCTAAACATTCTGAGACAACACTGACCCGATTGGGATTTTAGGTTTAAAAGTTTTTTTTTTTTTTGGAAAAGTCTCATTGAATGTCTAAACTTTTGAGCACTATCTCACAGCACAACAAATAATAAGTCTTTTGAATTTTTTCTTTCAAATTTTAATTATAGCTTATTGAAATTGTTTTCAATATAGAAAATTATTTAAGCTTATTCTATATGGTAAGCATTTTTTGATCGCTGAAAGATCTAATGGTGGGTTCGCACGAGGCTAACTATTAAGTGCAATAAAAGATCACGCCTACTTCCGGAATATCACGTGATCACAACGGGGCAATAGCAAATAGCTGTTCCATCCGGACAACCGTTGACCCTTGTCTCAACTGCTCTTACGAAGACAATACAGTGGCAACAGTAAAGTGAAAAAGATTGGACGCAATAATTAGCCACCTTAAATAACTACTTGAACTATTTGAGCTAAACTGCTTAAAATCTATTTTTTTACCGGGGACTATATGCATTTCGCACTGAAATGGTTAAAATTTAATGCATGAATTATTTGATACATATGAGGGGTCAAAAATTGTGAATCATTTTAATAGAAATAGTGATTTTAAAGAAGGTATTTAACCCAAGACAGAGTTCACCAAAGAGAAGGCTATTTTAACCAGTAGAACGGAAAATTACAGTAAGATCATGATTATTTAAACAGTGTACACTTCTTTAAATGGTACAGTAAAGCTGTATCTATTTGGAATTGAAATAAATTTCAACTTCAGTCACTATGTTGTTCAACAAAAGACATGCATATTTAACAGAGCCCCTCAGAGGCTCACCTTCTTTAGGTGAGTACGGGTGTCCCAACTCAGAAGTTCCCAGGGCTCTTTACTTCATTTCAGTTTATTCTCCCCTCTACATTTTGCCTTTGGCTGTCAGTTTTCTTTCCCTCGAGGGTAGGCGAGGGATCTCTCCATGTGAAGCTGTCTCCGCTCTGTTTGCTTCTTGGTTCTCATGGGCAGCATATATCCCCACGTGTTTGCCGTGCCTGGGTGGTACATCCGGTCCCAGGTGTATCAATCGACTGGTATCTTGGTTATTTGGTTTGTCTGCTCAAGGGGATCAAGCGAAAGGGTGACCTTCTGGGGCTCTGGTTTAAAGGTGGTAGACGTTCCAGGAAGTGACTCTTAGCTTATAGGCTCTGGCTAGCTTCAAGGTAAGCGCCGAGAATGAGAATGCCCAGAGCCGGTGGCAGCATTCCCTTGTTGAGCTCCTTGGAGGACGGTGCCGTTGGAGACTGGATTTTTTTGCCTCTTTTGCAAGGATTTTTCAGTTATTTTGCCACGTTTTCCTATCACTGAAGATACTATGTTTCTTATCTTACACACACCAAAGACCTTCAATAAAGTTTCACATTTCATTGTTCAAAAATTGATCGCTTCATTTATTGGCGATGTCAAATCTACTAAAAAACTTCCGTCTGGGGACCTTCTTATTGAGACTTCATCAAAAACACAGATTACTACGATGCAGAAATTATCAAAACTTGGATACTTCCCTGTAGAGGTAACTCCTCACAGGATATTGAATTTTTCCCTAGGGGTCATCAATTTTAGCTTATTTAGATCTTTGCGATTATTCGGAGACTAAACTCGTTCACGAATTACATTCCCAAAAGGTTTGGGCAACTCATCGCATAAAAATTAAATATAATGGTTCATTTATTCCAACAAAACATGTCATTCTAACTTTCAGTAGCCTGAACTTCCAAAATTTATACGTGCCGGCTATATACAATCCAAAGTCAAGCCATATGTACCGAATCCTCTTCGATGCTTCAAGTGCCAGATTCGAGATTCGGGCGTTCACAAGGAACTTGTCGCGGCAACTACCGATGTGCCAAATGCTCAATTGATGACCACGAAACTTCAGCTTGTAGTTCTCAGACCTTCAAATGTTTAAACTGTTCTAAGCCACATCCTGTTTATTCCCGTGACTGTCCTAAATGGAAGACGGAAAAACAAATTTAACGACTGAAAAGCTGAAAAAATATTTCATATGCCGAAGCGAAAACAATTGTTTCAGACAGAACACCTAAAACCGTCCTTTCTTATAGTGCTGCCATAAGTTCAATATTAAAATGCGCTGGTTCTCAAACAGAGAATACCGATGTTATAAACTTCAAAGCCTGCTCCTGCAAACATTCTGCTCTTGAATCTGTAGAAAGCAATGATACAAAAATCTGAAACTAATCGAAACCAGCCTTCCACTTCGGGAAACAACTTCCAGTCCGTTTCTCAATCTAAAGATTCTGAATCTTCTTTAACTCGCTTCCCTAAGAAGAAACGAAAGAAAGCAAAATCTCCACTAAGTGCGAAAACTTCTGACAGTGACATCTTTCCTAAACTTCCAGATCCTTCTGATATCCTAATTACTTCCGATTTTATTTTACAGGACCTAGATAAATTTCAAGCTGTTACTTATAAGAAAAAATATAAAAAAGATCTCAAAAAGAATCCTGAAAACATTTCGAATTCTAAATTCTGGAAGATTTCCCCTCGAGAAGTCTCCAAAATTATTCCAGTCTCTAATGTTAGCTCTTCATAGACCATTGAAACTAAACCAACTGATAAAATGGATGAAGCCAGTTCTGAGCTTGAAACCATGACCACAAGTAAATCCAATCAAAACACTGGCAGCGAAATAGAATCAGACAATGCAATAGAGTACAACCCCCATGAAACAATTGATGAAACTCCACCTGCTCCGGAACATTCAATTGATTCCACCACAGTTCATAAAACTGTTTTTAAACAAAGTCCACAAAAATGTCAAGTAAAATGGGTTAATCTTTAAAAATTTCACTGAGAATCTTCAAGTACTCCGATTCATGATAAATATTTAAATAAACATCGAATCAAAAAATTACAATGAATTTTTTCACTTCTTTCGGTGTGCGTCTTTATTAAAATATTATTTTTAAATAAGTTTTATTTATTGTTCTTATTTCAATATTACAAGAGTTACATTTCACCTTTTAAATTTTGCTGGAATTTTAATCTTTTAACATTTAAAAAAATTTCTTTCTGGGTTCTGGGTTATTCTGGACCACTGATATTAGTAATTATTGGATGCCTTTCATTTTGTCACGAAAATTTTAAATTGCATGATTAAATTGTATGTGACGTTTTTAATACCATATGTTTGGTACAATATAGCCATATTTGGCTCTTGCGCCCTTAAATCCCCAAATTCATCCATCCATATTTAACAGAGATGTCCAAAATTCTCAATATCACATTCATCGTATACTTATTCTCACCAAAGCTTTGTTTTAAATTTCTGGGAGGAGACCCATTGTAGAAAGAAATTTTTTTTAAAGAAGGTGCAATAGATGTTTGGAATGTTCTCCATACAACACAATAGTAAAATCCTTTTCATCATTACTTTTCTTTTGAATTTTAGAGATTCATTTGATTTTAGCTTCCAAACAGGATTCACAAGTTCATTCAAAAGGCAAGTAATATATGTTAAAACTTTTTTTTTCTTTTATCTTAAAGTTTTATTGTTAATATATTTTAAGATTTTGTGATATAAAAAATAAAACGTGATAATAAATGATAAATAATAAAATTATCATTCATTTTTCAGGAGTTGAAAATGCTAGATTCAAATATTTGGACAATATTAACTATAAATAAAAAAGAAAGCGAAATAGAAATGACTCATTGGTTATAATAAACTTCATGGCGTATTTTTGTATTAAAATTTAATTACAATATTTGTTAAACATAATATTCTGACTACATAAATCTCAAATAATATATTTTTTTCCTGTAAATTTCAGAAGGCATCTCCAGTATCTAATATTATTCATTTCGTGAAAAATGTTTGTTGTATTGTCATACCTTCAACATTAAGTTTGAGATTTAAGTTAAAATTCTATTTTAACACATTTATTAACTAAAGTAAACCACCCTTTGAGGAAAGTATATTTATTATTAATAAATAAAAAATACGAATAATTTTATAAAAATGTTAAATGCATAGGGCCATAAGAATGTATATCATGGGACCATATGAATGTGAATATATAATCACTTTACTATCGAAACTAAGTAATGTCATTCTCAGTATGTATTAATTTTTTTTTCTTTTATTTAAGCCGAGTTCATTTTTATAATTATTGTGGAGTTCTTAGGAAACTTTGATTGTTTGATTTCACATTTAGCCTATATTATCGATGTAAGTTTACTCGAACTCTTAATTTTTATACACAAAAAATTTGATAACTATCTTATAAATTTAAGCAAGCGCTTCATACATAGTGTACACTATAATGAACACAAAATAAAAAATCCTTCTTGACTATGTTAAAAATACAACCTTATATTTTTTTAACTATTCTGAGATCTCTTATTCCCTGGTAAGAATTAGGAAATAATTACATTTTTATAATTATAATCATCTTACATATTTGTGTCAAATAGTAAAATTATCAATATGGTATTTTAAAACTATATCAGATGTATATAATTTTTAATCGTAATAAAAAAAGCAATATTTCAATATGTTCACATGTGCAATGAAATAAATTTAATAAAATAAGACTGAAATATAATATATATATATATATATATATATATATATATATAAATTAACAAAATAAGACAACCGAATCAAAACAATAATCAATCGTTTTAATTTTTGTTGATCAAGAAATGGGTTTTGATTGTTTTAATAATTTTATGATTATATATATATATATATATATAATATTACAGTCTTATTATTGCGATTAAAAATTATGTAAAATATATTAACTTAAATACGAAATCAAATTGTTCCCATTATCGTACACAAAGATGAATGAAATATACTATGTGACACTAAGTAATAATAAAGTTTGAAAAATAGCGAGATATGTATATTTATTTGGAACAATTTAAAACTAGTACACCATTTATAACTGATGACTTTTTATATATACAGCTCAATATAGATTATTTGAAAATAAAGCTTGCGACAAAGAAATATATTGTATTCTATGAAAGCATTTAAGTTATTTAAGCACACTGATTATCTAAAGTAAAAAAAATGACTGCAAAATTAATAATTGCATATTGTGAAAAGAATTTAAATTAACTCTAAAGTCTCTGCGAGAATAACTGCAGAAATCATCCTTTTTGCTAATTTTAAATATTCTCTACATTTTTAAAGGCTGTTATCAAACACCATTTTAGCTGTGACGGTGAACACAAATATTATTTTAAGGAAATCACATTAAATGTACTTTGTTTTAAAACAAGGGTACATGCTCTATTTAAAAAAATTATAGTAGTTGTATTATAGTTCTGAATTCATTCAACTTTTTTCGGATAGGTTGTTATTTTATGATTGTTATTTATTAATTTAGTCTTTTGTTATATGCCATATTTTGTCAGTAACTAATAAAAATAACTTTCATATTGAAAAAAAAAAACAAAATCAGAATTTCAAATTGTTTTGGTTAATCTTTTAGTGAAATCAAAGGCAATTCTATTGATAAGAATACTTTTGCAAATTTTATGCCGGTATGTAAACAGTGGAGTCAATAGTTCGGTAGCACTCAATGTTTTAAATAACAAATTTAAAAAGATCTCCATTTTATCTTGAAAGAATATAAATAAAAATAGGAAGTATTTCTATTCACGCTCCAATCTTTTGACTTTCAAATATATAAAAATTCTAATAATGAAAGTTTTAGATGAAAGTAATAAATCATCATCCGCTGTAAAACCTTGGAGAGAAAAAAGAGAATTAGAAAAGAAAATATAGTCTTTTTTTCTTCTTCTTCTACTGACATCCAAGTGTTTTTCCCAAAAAAAATGCTGAATGGTTTTAACAGAAAAAGTATATTATAGCATTTTTCTACTAAGTAAAATTATGGCAAAAAAGTTTTACTATTTAACTTATATGTTCCTCATTAATTTCTGTGTTATTTCAAAGAAGAAAAAATGAATAGTTACTATTTCGATTATATTCTCTTGGGTGAAAAAAATTATTATTACTTTTAAAAAATAATATGCTACATTTTCTTCACTGAAATGATTGATTTTTCATTCAAAATATGGAACTTTATTTTTGTAGCAAAAATAATGTATTAGATTATTTTGCTTCTGATGCATGTCTCCTCAAAATTTAGAAAGGCATTTTCTAGTCAACTTGCATTCCTACAGAAAAAAAATTGAATAGAAAGTCAAAATAGCCATCTCGTAATAATAAGAAATATGCTTTAAAATATATATTATTTTGAATAAATGACTTATTTCATAAGTAAGCAAGATTTTTTAAAAATTCACTACTAGTACTTATGGACACCAGATAGTTCCAAATAAGAACTTCTAATAAATGAACCAGATGCAACAAAAAATATCTAGTAATTATGAAAGGCACAATTTCGTATATTCATAATTATAATATCTATAAAAGGGAGGATGGTTGTGTACTTTTATGTAGAAGTGAGTGCATTTAGACAAATCTATCACACTTATAGTCATGAAGTGTGACACAAATATTCGTAAAGATAACACAATTCACCTTGAAAAACGAATTTTAAAATTTAATGTAGAAAAATTCTTATTTAACACATTTTCAATGTTATTAAATTATATTACTTCATATCATGAAAAAGGGGATAAATTGTTAAATTGAGGCCAATAAACAATTATTGTTCAAGAAAAATTTGAAGCACTAATGTAAACCATACTTTAAAAAAACTGTGAATATTTTTAAATAATTAAAACTGCAAAAAGTGTATTTGCCATATGTATAGAAAATGTAATTTAAGCAACAAAAAATTTTATTAGAATTTTTTGTTTAAATGGTTAATTGAAATAAGATGATTTCTGCTTTAAAAATTACAAAAAAGATTGTAAACGCAAAGTATTAAGAAAGAGAATTTATTTCTTGTAAAATATGTTGATATCTGAGTTTTTATGTAAAACGTTTTAATAATTGTGATAAACAATTTAAAACGTATATTTCTTGAAACCATAATTAAGAATAATTAGCAACAAATGATGAGTTTCATTATTATATTGTTCTCTCAATTAATAAACAGAAAGGAAAGTAAAATATTACCAGAAAGTCAGTTCATTTGAAAAAATATTTTGGTATTGTTTTGCATAATTCATAAGAAATTTATTCCCAAATTCATAATTGCAAGTGCTTTTTTAAATAATATTTAACACTTATAGATATTTCCACGAAGATGCAAAGAATAAACGGTCACAATCTAACACTATATCAAGTTTATTAGCTTTAAGCAACTCTAACATGTAGGCGGAGAACTAATTCCACTGCTTGTGCAACCCAGAATTTATACCTTTACAAAATAAACTAGATATATAGAGAAGTTTACAGAAAGTTCTAGAAGCTTCTAGAACATAAAAAATGAACAATACTAAATTCATTTTCAACCTTTAAATTAATACGGTTTGGCTGGAACCGAACATTTCACCTTGCATATTGCATGTGTGTGCTTTACCTCTGAGTCACGCTCACTACGAGCAGACCTTCCTTTTGCGACAATATTATCAATACTTGTATTTAAAAGTATATATATTGATCTAAAATTAATCAGAAATTAAGTCATTGAAATGATTATGCTATAAAAAAGTAAATACAAGTTTTTATTAGATCTTTTAATGTTGTTATATTTTCTAATTTTGACGAGAAACAGCAGTTCATAGATAAGGCCAGTTATCTATCGACTCAAAGGCTAATCACTGATCTTATTTTATATCAAAAACAGAAAATTATGAAAAAATTTAATATTAAAAGCACCAATTTAATTTTTCCACAATGATTTATTTATATTTCATACGGATCATATGATACTATATCATGTCATTAGTAAAAACTTAAATTTGTTTTTTTAAAGATTGTACACTGAAGTGACAAAAGTCATGGGATAGCAATATGCAAATATACAGACGGCAATAGTATCGCAGAGAAAAAGTATAAATGCGCAGTTCGTTTTCCAGAGCTTCCATTTGTGTTCAAGTTATTCATGTGAACAGGTTTTTCGTGATTTATGGCGGCACGACGAGAATTAACAGACTTTGAACGTGGAATGTTAGTTGGAGCTAGACGCATGGGTCATTCCATTGCGGATATCGTTAGTGAATTCAACATTCCGAGATCCACAGTATCAAGAGTGGGCCGAGAGTATGAAATTTCAGGCATCACATCCCATCATGGACAGCGCAGTGGGCGACCACCTGCAATTAACGACCGAGACCGCCGAAGTCTGTGTAGAATGGTCAATGTTAATAGGCAAGCAACACTTCTTCAAATTACTGCAGGAATCAATGTGGGACGTACGAGGGACGTGTCCGATAGGACTGTGAGGCGAAATTTGGCTTCCTTGGTTTATGACAGCAGAAGACCGACTCGAGTGCCTTTACTGACAGCACGACATTGCCTGCAGCGACTCTCCTGGGCTCGTGAGCATGTCGACTGGTCCCTAGACCAGTGGAAAACCGTGGTGTGGTCAGATGAGTCACGATTTCAGTTGTTACGAGCTGATGATAGAGTTCGAGTGTGGCGCTGACCCCACGAAGCCATGGACCCAAACTGTCAGCAAGGCACTGTTCAAGCTGGTGGTGGCTGCATAATGGTGTGGGCTGTTTTTACATGGCATGGACTCGGTCCTCTGGTGCAACTGAACCGATCATTGACTGGAAATGGTTATGTTCAGCTGCTTCCAGATCACTTGCAGCCATTCATGGACTTCACGTACCCACACAACGATGGTTTTTTATGGATGACAATGCGCCATGTCACCGGGCCAGAACTGTTCGCGATTGGTTTGAAGAACATTCCGGACAATTCCAGCGCATGATCTGGCCACCTAGATCACCCGATATGAATCCCATCGAGCATTTATGGGACATCATCGAAAGGTCCGTTCGTGCCCAAACTCCTGCCCCATCCACACTTTCACAATTATGGACGTCTATACAGACAGCATGGCTCAATATTCCTGCAGAGGACTTCCAACGACTTGTGGACTCCATGACACGTCGAGTTGTTGCACTTCGCCGGGCAAAAGGAGGACCGACACGATACTAACAGTCATCCCATGACTTTTGTCACTTCAGTGTATATTGATATTTACTTCCATGTCTTGGTACTATATTATTCAAGCTAAATGATAAATGCTAATGTTTTCTAATGTAACGGAATATAAATTTGGAAATTTAAAAAAATTAATATCAGTATCAGAATCTTATCTGGAAATACAAAAATTTATTTTCAATCCATGTATATTAATGGAGTTTCTTTCTAAATTTTAAGAGTTTTCAACAGTTCAATTACTCAGTTTTTTTTTTTTTTCAGTTACCAAAATCAATTAACATATTCCCATTATATAATTCCTTTTGATCCAAAAGAGCTGAGGTGTCCTTGAAATCATACCTTTGGGTAAATAAATTCTACTTTTATATGGGCCTACTAGAAAAAATCATTTTTACTTGATATTTAAAACTTGAATCATGCGAAAGTCGAATAGAAAGAGTAATGTCGAAGAAATTTTTTTATAATATAGTTTGCAGTGAGAGTTCGAAGTGAATTATGGGTACGATGAATTTCTTTGTCTAACTTAATCTATTTATTCTATTCCTTCTAAATCCAGACATTTCATAAAAATTTAGTACTTTTATTTCAATAAATTTCCTTCACCAATGAATTCCAGATCCAGAGGTCTCCATTTATTTATACAGGTAAATCAATAAATTTAAAACTGTTTTGCATCTTGTAATTTCACAAGTATTCTTCATACAGTTTGATAAAAAATAGCAATAATCGAAAATGTAACATGAAAATTAATGTAACATAAGTTGATTGTCGAGCTAATATTATATGGGTGGCAAATATCAAATTTTCACTAGACATCAAATATTTTATGTTAATTACAACAAACGATTAATTTGTTTAATTATCCGTAGTGCCTTTTTTACTAAGGTAACCGGTAGCACATAACCCATAAACAACTTGTAATATTTATAAATAAAATTATTTTTGGTTTTTTTTACATTTCATTAAGTTCTTCACATTTCGGTAATGATGTAAAATTGAAAAATATTGAATGTTTACTCGAATTATGCGCTTCTAGAAAATTTGATATCATCAGTGTCCTCACGTGGCTCTACGATCAAACTAAGTGTTGGCGACACTCATGGCTTTCAACGTCTTCAAGAAGACGATTTAAGACTGCTTCAAATATGACTTGCTACAGAAGAATATAAAAAAATTCGCCCTTAAGAATAAATTCTTTCATATTCTAATTAAAATTCACAGGAAATAATTTTTATTATATCATTAGGGAAAAAGGTTTAAACGCATTACATTTTATGCCATCACTGTCACGTAACAGAACTAACTATTCAAATTAAGAAGTAACCGTACTATTATGTAATGACAGAATCTGTCAACCTCTCAAACCAAATAAACCTGAATAGAGAATATAGACTGAAGGTAATTGGGTTAGGTACATTTCACAGTGAACGGAAGAAAGGCTTTTGGAATAGGATTTTCATGACCAAAGAAATAGAATGCTAACATAAAATCTTTTTTTGAATCCAATATGGCAGCATAAAGTCTTTATCGTCATATAAATGCCATAACAAATATTTCAATGCGATTGAATGAAATTGCATTTATTTTGTTGGAGCGATGGTATAGATA
The DNA here is from genome assembly GCA_026543055.1 of Argiope trifasciata. Classification (NCBI taxonomy): domain Eukaryota; kingdom Metazoa; phylum Arthropoda; class Arachnida; order Araneae; family Araneidae; genus Argiope; species Argiope trifasciata. The sequence goes on from JAPMOQ010013993.1 coordinate 145,370, forward strand.
AGGCAAATAGTACGTTTCAATTTTGTTTTGTCTTGTTCTTTTTTTTAATGAAACATCAAAGAGACCATTTTTATATAAGGAGTGTGTAGGCATTGTTAGGAAAAGTTATCACGCAAATCTATATTAATTTAAACAATATTGCTTGCAGCCACTTAAACAGATAAACATCATTTGTTTATACCTTATTATCTATTGCTTGTTTCCACCAAATAAGCAATTAACTATCAAGTTCCTGTTGATTGAAGATGCCTGAATGAAATGTCAATTTTTATTAAGGTCAATTCTCTAGAGGACATTATTATATATATAAAATAAAAATAATTAATTAATTTCCACTAGAAAGACCGGGAATTAGGGAGTATTACTTGACTTTATTTTTGATAGAACATAATATATTCAATTTGCATACTATTTATATCGTAAAGGATAATGCAATTACCAGATGTTGGAAAACAAATTATGCCTATATAATTTATAATTGATTTATTAGATGAGGAGTATACAATAATTATTCAAAACTTTACCAAATGATCAAAGGAGAGTGTTTTAATTAAGCGTGGGCTCATCCACACTTACTTCGATGTTCCATTAGAAATCACAAATATCAAAAATTAAGATTTTTTTAAAGTCTCTTTTGTTTTGCAATTCGTAAACTGCGAATTTATAATTACAGATCAAAATGAGTTTCTTGTTAAGTTTGATTGTAATGATTGACAATAATATATGTAGCTGATTTAATTAGTTTGAAAAACTTATTGAATGTTTTTGTCAAGTTAAAACGGAACATATAATAAAAAAATTTTGTATAGTAGATACAAAAGTATAAGGAATTGAAATAGCACTTTTAAAAAAACTTAATGAAAACTTAAAACTTGACATGCAAATTATGATTTATTGTAATTGATAGTATTCAAATACAATTTTACACATGATATAAAATGACGGTACCTATAGGTACTGCTATGTACAGTGGAGGCAGAATGGTTGGCTGTACACAAGTAAAAAATTACAAACACCGAACTTTTAGTTAAAAATGTTTTTTTAAGACTTCTTTTGAAATTTCCTTCTTCTCTACATTTTTCTCTTGTAAAATTTTCGAGACAGGTTCTTCAAACAAAAATAAATTTTTGATCCTATAACCTAATTTTTCTACGAAAGAATTCTTTCAGACTCAAAGTTCGCCTTTCCCTCTTTTCGAAGTCATCATCCAAATTTCCTACACAAGATTCGAAACTTAGGATACGCATCTGCTTTATTAGTAGACTACTTCTACTACAAAAGTATCTACAAACTGTGTCTTCATTTTTTTTTTCTATTTTTATTGACAGTAACTTCACGATAGGGCTCCAAGCACAATTATATCCTTTCTTTGAATTATTTATATGTTTATATATATTACTATCACCTTGAAATTAATTTTCTTCTTTAATTTATTTAATCTTTTAATAAATTTCAATGAATCAAAATAATTTTAAAAGCATTGTATTATGTATCATGATTTTTAAAATTAAGGTAGCTTTTTACTTCAACATATTGTCTTGTAAAGTCAAATGAATTTATAGAAAAAAAAATCCAAGCCTTACTCTTATTAATTTCATTCACACCACCGTTGTCTTTCTCGTCCACTTTTTTTCCTTGCCTAGACGAAATCTTAATTTTAGAAACTAACATGAGAATTTCTGAGCGTCATACTGCTTAAAAGTTTTCATTGACACTCACTAGAAATGCTCTTCAAAGAATTTGCTTCGGCATCGCTTGTGACTTTTAAAATTGCTCAATGGAAACTATTCTTTAGGGTTGTTTATTTTCTGCAATATATTTTTAGGTTACCTTGACTGAGCATGAATGCATTTGGATTTAGTAAACGATGCAGAAATCAAACATAATTTTAAAAATCTCATTCCATACAAAACGAGCTTAACTGTAATGATCAATTTTAATTAAGAAAACACTGTGAATGATAAAATTCGAAGTGATATTTAAAAATTCCGATTAAAAATGTAATTACTATGAAAAAAGCTATTGAATATTTTGCATGTATTTCAATTTTGATAATACTAAAATGTTTTATTTCTTTTTTATTGATAAAATTAATAAAATATTGTAAAAGTTTTCCCCAAAATTGAAAAGTGTTGATTTAATAATAAATTAAAAATTTCCGATGTTATTTAAGTTTATTTATTTATTGAATTGATCAGTTGTTCTTTTCAAATGTTTGTAAAATTTGAAAAAAAAGGGGGGGGGGAGTAATGATGTACTTAATAATTCAATTCTGATTTTTTTATATATAACAGCTAAAAAGTGTTTAATTTAAGCCCAGATGTTCACATTTCTCCACTTTTGTTTCCTCATTTATATAACAGCATGAAATTATTGAATTTAAATACAAATGTTCAAATTTCGCCACATTATTGAATTTAATTAATGTAAATAATGGCACGTATATTGATTGTTTCATAATCTTTTGTTTTACGTAGATATGATATTCCACTTAAAAAATTAGTTATTTATTTCTGCGTAAGCCTGAAAATGTAAGCTAATAAATTAAGATTTGGGGAAAAAAAGAGCAAAAAAATTTATCAATAGAATTAGTCTCATTTAAAATTTAGGTAAAATATTTAGTGATACAACTTTGAATGAGAAATGAATATGTATTGTGCTTGCATAGTGTTAATTACATGTTAATCGATTTTCTTTGAATACATTTTATGAAATCCACTATAAAATTTATGATATACTGCAAAGATATTTATTTGACAAAATATATTTAAAGTTTTATTATACTCAAGTGACTAAGAATTTGAATAAAGTCTCTTGAAAGAAATCTACATCGTTTATGTGTTGTTATCCATTGTTTCAGATAAGAGTTGAAAAGAGATCATTTATATTACACCCTTTGAAGAGATTTGTAAGATGCTTTTAGATAGATAATGAGCTTTGATCAATTAGAATGCGATCTGTACAGAGATGCATTCTAATTTGCATAAAATTCAAATCATTCAATAGATTTGTTACATTAAGCTTGACAATTTAATTGCATTTTAATTAGTTCGTGTTCAAAGGGCAATTGCTATTAAGGTATATCTTTTCAAGACCGCTTGCAGTTTTAATTAAAAATGATTAAATACGAAAACAGGGCTCAAGATTTGTTGATAATGTTAGAGCCGGTCTTCTCTATGAAGGGGCCAGGGAGCAAAATTTCTTTTGGGGAACTAAATTTTTGCAAACAAATACGAACAATCCTTTATAAATTTAATTTGATGGAAGAGCGTTCAACATTTATCATGGTAACTAGAAATGTAAAGAAACGTTTTAACACAAGATATTCAGAAAGAAATCATTATCAATTAAAATCAGTATAAATATTGATTAAAACATATTGCAATGTGCGTTGAGCCTTATTTACATTCCTGTTAAACCCAATCAATTCCTGTGACAAAACAGTTATTAGAATTTGGTTTTTATCCACTTCGCTATTAAAAAACATTACTAAATTTTGAAACATTTTTCTAATTCATGTTTTTTCTAACGTTTTTGTATCAATGATTAATTTGAAATACTTTTAAATATATCTTCTAATCTGTACAATAGCAGTATCAGTTACAGAGTTAAAAAATAACATCTAAATTCCTCAACCAGGTTTTCTACAATTTCATCTTTTGCGTTTTGAAATAATATTTTTCTCTTTTTCAAATTCAATTTTCAAGAAAAGATTCTGAAAGATTCAAATTACGTGCTTTCGTATTTGCTACGTCTCAATAGGATTTAAATTTTGTTCTTAAATTTATGGATTTCAGTTATAATTTTATAGACTCAATCAAAAGCCCATTCGAAAACAATTACGTTCATTTTAAATAGTTTATTTATAGCAAACTTTGAACAATATTGTAAACCATTCAATTAAACATAAAATAAATGCCATTTCTTTATTGGATCGAATATTCTCTTAGCTTCGTATACTGTAGTAATATTATTTGCATCAATAAATTCTTCTTGGGATTGTTCAAACTGTTTGTAGACTTATTTAACCCTATCTATTTTAGATTCCTAACTAATGTCAGTCTGAAAGTCATGTTTAAATACTTTTGTAGATTTTTCTGTCCTTTTGTAGATGCAGAAAATAAGCAGTGCAAACGTTGCAATAACCAAAAAATATATACTGCTGGAAGTGGCAAAATTAATAAATTAAGAGAGTATCATAAGTCAGGTACACATAAATTACATTAGGAAAAAATTGCAATTATTCTAGATTTAACACTTATATATTTCAATTTGGAAAATAGTATGCAACAAAAACTAAATACGGAGTAGAGTTTTTGAATAAATTAAAAAGCTGCGAAGTTCAGTTACATCAAGCAGTTTTTATACGAAGTAGAAAACGATCTACTTTAAGCACTTTCAACAAAAACTACTTTGTGTGGTTTAGGTCCGATTTTAACACGAAGCATTCTAAATTTATCAGTATAATACTTGGCCATAAACTAGGATCATTTACACACTCTTGATCAGATCTGTTATCGTGAATTTCATCATTATTTTCAGACTCGGTCATATTTGTAAAGACACACGATTCTTCAACAAATTTCGCCTTTTCAACATGTTAATTGCAAGATTATAATTTGTGAGAAACTCTCTTCCACAGTTGAAGTTTGAATTGAATCTTTTGAATCGAAACAATTTCATTGCCAAAATTACTTCGGAGCAAAGAAAACAGATCACCTTGTGACTTCTATGAGTTTAGTATTTCTACTTTTTTCTTTTCTGATCATTTACTTTTTTGACACTCAGAGCGATATTTCATTGATAAAGACGTGGTTTTATCTAGTAGTATAAAACAGTTAATAGAATGAATTATCAAATTACTATATGGTATACCAGTGGTGGGGAAACTTTTTTTAAGACGGGCCATTTGTAATAACTAGACGATCGTAGCGGGCCAAAGAATAATGCTTAATCGTTAAAAAACACACAAAAACGCAATTGACAAAAGCCTACTACTACCTAATGCTCTTGCGCGGGTGTTTGTTGAGGCAGTGGGAGTTTCGGGGATTACACAAACAGTTACTCGAGTCACAGCGGGTCGTTGCAGATGACTGACTAAGTTGCTAACTAACTGATCTTCGGGCGGCCTCGCTTGTATTTATACCTACCTGCAAGGATTGTTCGGGAATTGGAGTTTTGCGGTTCTTGGAGTTTTTGGAAAAACAGAACAATGAATCGAAAATGCGAGAGTGTCTGGAAGTTTCGAGCGAAGAGGAATCAGCTGTTTGGGTCGGATGAATTTGTCAAGAATACTATTATGTTTTGAATATCACCGCAGAAAGTTTTTATGCGGGTTGTCACATTACGAAGTAAAAATGCGTTCAAACATTCTCACGACGGCACTCTTAAACGGGCCGGATTAAACCTTTCCGCGGGCCGTAGTTTCCCCATCACTGTGGTATACAATACACTATTACGTAGTAGGTGAGGTAAGTGATGGTAAATCTACTTACCTTATATTAATAATATTTTGCTCACTTGCACTAGACTATAATGCTATACTGTAAACTCCTATATTTCCAAATCCATCCCTTGCTCTATTTTAATTTCATCCTTGATTCTTTTCATTCCGGTTGCGACTGACGAAGAAGTAATGTAATATGCATTGCTAGGAATTGATGGTTTAATTTATCTTCGTTTTACTTTTTGTGTGAACAACTTAATCTAAACAATCATACATAGAAGCACGCATAAAAATGTTACAATAGATATAGGAAAAAGAAGATAGCTGGTTTACATGCTGATTATTGAACCCAGCCTTATTCTTGACTTCTGGACACCGCGTAAGCAGCTCTGATTTAGCACGTCTGAAGGGGATTACCTTATTCATAAATTAAACCCTCCCCTTCTTTTATAGATGATTTTTATAGACTGCGATCGTTGTCTGATTAAGGCACCAGTCGACGCTTAGCCAGCCACATAGAAACTAACTAGTAGACTTTTATATTGTATAACATTATTATTGTTCAGAACACTTTTTTAGTTCTTAATAACTGTGGGGGCCCTCCTCAGGCTCGAGACTTAGGTGCATAGCACCCATCGCACCCCACAGATGACCTGCCCTGAATAATGTTAATTATCTGGTAGAAGAGTTTTTAGTTTCTTCAATTTTATATAGTAAAAAAAAAGATTTAAAAAGTGATTTAATATACATGCAATACTCTATTTATGTGGTAAATTAATTCCACGAGAGGGCGCTCAGCACTTCTTCCGGTGTTAACCAGCAGTCAGAGGGGAGAGGGCAGAGAGAGTTCCCGACACCAAAGAATTCGGACCGTCCCGCTACCGTAGACCGAGAAAGGGTCACGACCGGAAACCGTTGAGACGATCCTCTTCAAAGGGCCGAAACTAGAATTCTTGTGTAGAAGAATTCATCGGCAAATGCTCAAGGCGCCACGCGAAGGTGGAAAAGAGCAACTAAATATCTACTGTTCATCTCCATGCCATTGCAATCAATTCTTCATCAGCAAAACTTCATTGTAAAAATCATCCTTTATTTAACCATTCAATAAACCAATAGTAATCTAAACCAGTGGACTGATGAATTAAAACCCATCACACCCACATTTATTTCTTATTCAGGTACATAAGTTGGTTGCTAAAAAGTTTTTCTCTTTGAATGAAATTGGAATAGTTCCATTTTAAAATTTATTTGCAGCTTGTTTCATCGGGGGCGAAAATTAAACATAATTTCCCCTATATTTAATGAATTATTATGATGTAATGAACTCAATATGAAGTGGGAGGATTTACATGGTGTCCTATTCAGGTTTGTATGAGTTTTTTTATCCTGTGGATCCGCAGGAAATTGTAACTCATTTCTTAGGGTGCATATTGAATAATAATTCTAGATAAAGAAATCAATTGATTCCCCATTTTCACTCATCTACTTAAATACACTTTTATTAAATCGGTGAAATTTATTTAGTGTAGTTTCATAGCACAAGGGTAATTGTGGAGATTCTGAGCGAAACATATGGAGAAAATTATTTCAAGATAATTATAGCGGAATATTATCCATCTGCACATAGAATGAAAAGACTGATTAATAGGATCGCCCAGACAGCATTGGCAGGATTAAAGATTGAGCCCTATGGACCAGTCACGGTATAACACTTTCCATAGGCTGCACGGCCCATTTTCTTTAGACAGTAGCCATCCTATACTATTTCTGTATCTACCAAAAAGGCGATTCAAAGTTAAGCTACGCATTTTTGACAAATTTTATTATATACTAATAATATATCAATTATATTTATACTTTGGAATATTTTGTAGGCTCTTCTACTTAAACCATTTAAACCTCCTTCTCTTTTTATATTGTTACGGATTTCCTATATTAATCCGTCGGGTTCTTTTTACCTTGTATATAGTGTATGTGTGGTGTTAGAGATGAGATGAAGAGCACACAGTGATCAGTCCTTTAGTTGACGGACAAAAAAACAGACGTTTATTTACAGGACGAGAGCAGGACTGCACAAAGACGACAAATATTCACAACACAACTACGTACAGGAAACAATTATTTACAGCCGAGACGAACACACAGGACAGCACACTACAAATAGTAGTCCACAGGCAGAAATTCCGTAGTGACAATTTCCACAGCTCACAGAGCGGCCAGACATGATTCAGCCGGAGAGGGAATCTTTAAGGAATTCACTTTACACCGCCTGGGTCTCTCCAGAACAAGCTGAAACTATTCCTCTGTCTCTTCTTGCCTTTGTTGTCGACACACTACTTCGCACAACAGGACTACTCCTTAGTTCGGGACAGCTCTATTCCCGACGACAACACACGACGCAGGCTTCGTCAGTATACGCCACACAGCAGTCCTTCGCTCAAGACCTCTCTCTCTTAGGTCTTCTCGATTAACTCCACATCTCTACTTGTCCTCTTCGTTGAACACCAGACCGTCGTACTCCGACTTGATTCCTGTTGATTCTTACTCAGGTCTGCTTTCCTTTTTCTCCGATGCTCCGCTTCGACTTGACTTACTTCCGCTTCAGATGCCTGGCTCTTATATATACAGGTGGTAGGCGGGGCTAACATCTTCTTGACCAATCAGGAGCATCTAGCTGGATCACGGCTCCTAGGGGACGGATCGGGAAAATTCTCGATGTTTCAGATACTTTCCATTTTGTCGCCAAAGTCGCCAAGTCGACAAATTGTTGCCAAGTTTGTCGCCAAGCCTTGAGAAATCTGACGTCACACCCATTCACTCTTCAATACATATTACTGTCAATCTGTCTTCCTTACGATGACAGTATTAGCGCGGGAAAGCAAAACCACAGGTTTCTAACAACATTTACTGCAGTCTCTTTATTTTATTTCAATGTTTTTTGGCGCGGCTTTTAGTTTCTTTTGTATCTAGAACATATGTACTAGAAAATTATCTTTGAATAGCGAGTCTTTTGATAATTTTTTAAATTCTATTTTTTTAATTTTATTTATCAGCTTTCCACTGGTGTAACGTCCTTTTCGGTACACAGCTATTCATCATTAGAATATTTTAGATGAAATCAAGACATTCTCACCCCCCCCCCACAATTGAGGTGTTTAAATAATAGTTTTATATGAAACACTGAATTAACAATGAGTTTTACTCCTCCCTGTGTTATGGCAAAATCTCAAGGGGAAAAAACTATTTGATAACTATTGCAAGAATGTGGGCTTCAGATTATTTCATTCAAACTCTTTTAAATTATAGAGTAATATAAAGCAAAATTATTGGAACATAACATTCATGATTTTTGGAAGGGTATTTAGAAAATCGAGAAAAAAAATTTAAAAAAAGGTTAATACATTTATATTAAAGCTTTTTAAAATTCATTTAAATTTCAAATTGATTATTTTTAATTCATTATATTATTTCAAAAATAAGTGAAATAGTCATATAATTTAAACAATGTTCAAATAAATAAATAAATCACAGCAATCAATTTTTAAAATCCATTTGAAATCAAACTGCACTGGATAAACCAATAGAAAATTGCTTGGGTCTTGTATGACATACATTGCTAATAAATAAAGAATAAAGCAAAAAAAAACAATCAAATGTATTTTATTTGCTGGAATGAAACATAGCTGTACTTCAATTATAAAGCGGGAAATCAAAGCTTCATGGTCTTGCATAACATTTTATTATCACTTATTAATACACTTCAGTGCACTACTTTTTTGCATAGTCTTTCCTTTTATAAATGATTTCTACATTTGGTTAAAAAAAGTCAGTTACATCCCATCTGATATCTTCATTTAGATTTGAAGGCAATAAAAGTATCAAATCAACTAATAACAGTTATAATGATTTTAGAAATTAATTTTTTATTTAATATAAATAATCTGTAACCGTAGCTTTAACTTAATAAAATAATAGCTACTATCGTTCTTCCAAAATAAGCTAAAATTTAGACAGATAATTTTGTTAGTAATCATAATTTATCGAATGAAAATGCACCGGGTTATTTCATTATTTTAAACGTTTCCTTTTTAGAACATATTTATTTGTAAAAGCCGTTATTTTTTTAAATGCATAGGATGTTTTTAAAATATTTTTCCAGTCATTTCTTCTTTAAAAAATTCAGTGAAATTCTAGACTAAATTTTCAATATCTATTCAAATATCAGATAATCTTTATTCAAATAAAGCTAAAAATTGCTTTCATTTAATTAATTAACTAAAAATTCCATATAGAACCAATTAACATGTTCTTATTTCCTTCATAAATTGAAGCATTTATTTAACATTCGATATGAAAACTTTTTGTCATATAGTTTTATTTGGCTGCTCACATAACGTCCTAAAATTAATAATTGAAGGAGAGTAATTATTTAAGAAATATATTATAAATTAATTCATATTTTTTATTTTAATCCGGTATTTTTAAAAGAGAAAATAGTCGTGTAGACTAATGGAGATATCTTTTAGCATTCATTTTTTTCTTATGTGTACGACAATGTAGTTAGATATTTTTTCTCATAGAAATATAGAATTAGATTTTAAATTCAATTTTTGAAACAATTTTATAATAGAAAAACAGAAAAATAGGGTTTTTTATCACAAAAATAGGGTTTTTATATAGAATATGGTGAGCTAACAAAAGAGTTCGCAGCAATTTCGATAAACTTTTTTATTATTTTTAAAACAAAATAAGAAATTTATTATTTAAAGCAATTTTCATGCGTGATGAGTCAAATTTCATATTGACTTCATTTTATTAATATATAAACAGATATTGCATATATTACTTGTTAAATACTTTGTAACCAAAGCACCAAATTTCGAATGCCTTCTAACCACTGTTATACTATTTGTAAGAGAAGAGGGCCTGATCTACTAGAATAAATTCTTTTTATTTTACAACTTCGTTTATTCAATTAGTTTTTTCTCCTAGTATACAAAATACGTAACTTTCAAATATCAACTTATTAGAAATATTATACTCTATGGATATACCTCAAAAATTATTTCTTTCCGTTATTTATTAGTAGAATCAATGGTCTTTAACAGTATGTTCAAATAAAAATTCGTATCATAAACTTGTAAAATGAAAATATTTAAATATCTTGAAGCTTAAAATTTCGATTATTCACAGGCTATTCATAATGATTTTGATTTTCATTGACTGTCATTTTTTTTTAATTCTTACGATTTTTATTCTTTATGGAAAAATTAATGGTCCCTTCATATAATTAAACCATTGTCTAAAAATTGCAAAAGTATTTAAAGTCTAAGTCCATTGTGAAAGGATATGATAATCCTTTTCTCTGAATAGATACACATTATTCTCAGCTAATGGTAAAGAAATTCCGTCTTTTGTAGTTAAATTGAATAATCTGTGAAAGAAAAAGAATATTTTTAATCACTATACGGAACTAATAAGGTTTCATTAAGATAAATCTTGTTTCCTTTTATTTAATCCTTAAAAAAATCGTGAATGTAATAGATGTCTTCAGGTAATTATTTAAACTGTTAATATTTTTTTATTGCAACTCTAAAACATATTAAGAGTTTTCTTCAAATTATAAAGCCTGTCTAGGACGGAAATTATCCTACGAAAACGATACGGTAAAAAATTTTCAAAATAACATTTATAACTTTTTAAAAGAAACAAATCGAACGAACTGTCTCTTATTTATCTTGTTCCTTTATTTTTCTCTTTCTACTTGAAAAGGATTCTGCCCTTTTCCTCTATCGCATGATTTCTATAATATTTTTATTTCTAATTGAATATCATGTTGGTATTTTTAAAGGAAATATTCTTAATCATGGCCCATTTTCCTTTGAAAAGTAATCAGTTAAGTGATTTGGTTATAATTCTATTAATTTCTTGAATAGCATCATTTGAATGATCCTTTTCAGTGTAACGAACAAACTCTGGCAGTCATTTGGAGTCAATTTTTAACTTTTCTAGTTAGTGCTTATATGAATTCTTATTATCTGTCATTTTAAGGTTTTAAACAGTAAATTAAAGTCAGAATTTGGGAAAAGAGGAGAATAAACTGATTTTTTGTACATCTACAGGTAGCCTGCCCTTTATGAAAATTCCTACTTAGAAATATATCATGTAAAATAAATTTTGCTAAGTATTATTATTTCCAAAAAAAGACCTTTGCGGTATTTAAATAATATTTAGTTACGTTTTTATATGAGCATTTTATAAAATTTAAGTCTTTTAAAAGTCATGAGAGCTAACAAGAGCCCTCGGTTCAGAGAGACATACGGACAAAATACATAACACACAAAACACATGAAAATATTAACACTCCGAAAATCACAATAAAGCATCATGTTTAAAAGGCTTCGCCGCTAAGTTAAAAAAGTGAAGCATTTTGTTATTTATGCAAAATTGAAAAGTAAACAAAAGGGTTTCACTTACTAAAGTAATATTCATTATTGGTCCTGTTTTATTGGAAAAAAAACTGAGCACAAGACGAAACATAAAACTTTGAGCAAATAGTCCAAGTATATCCAGATTATCCAGAAGTAACGTAGTCATTAAAAATAACCACATGTCCTGAAGGAAAAATATAATCAAACAGTTAAAATATATTATGGGAAATCTCAAGTTAGGTATTCGATTTTTTAAAAATAATTCTAGATTTTTGGTAAAATTTAAAAAAATCTTTAAAAAAAAAGAATTGTTAAGTCTATTTGGGACTTAGGTACTTGCACCCAACTTAAGCATCTAATCCTTATAGAAAGATAAATAAAGAGTTAAACATTCAAATATAGTGAACTATTAAAATGTGTAGGTATGAAGACAAAATTTTAAGCTTATAATATAATATTTAGGAAACTTTTCTGTGCATAAAACAATTTGAAAAATGTGAATAAAATGTAATATTAATTCATTACATGATTTACACTGTCTGAATTATGCTATTATTTTATCATTATTGATTGGAGAAATGATTTATTTAATGAAATTAAGAAATATACCTTCTTTAAAGTAGAGGGATTTTAAATTTATAATGTGCAATCTGAAATACTTATTACTATTTTACCAAGTTTCATTGGTGTGATATTGCAGTTACCTATGTAATTCAAGATTGTATTTACTTTCCTGATAAATTATCTTTTACAAGTATTCCATTTTAGAACCTGAATGGCAAATATGAGATTCCAAGGAATAATAAAGTATTCCAAGGTTATAAGTAACATTTTAAAGGAGAAATTTGCTGAAATTTCATTTCTTCCAATGGAGTTTTATGACAGAATGACGATATTTTACTACTTTGAAATTGTTTTGGTGTTAATTATTAAGATGAATATAATTAAGGAGAATCTAAAATATATATTGCAAAAAGAATTATCATAATTTGAAACGCTTGTAAATTCTCAGTGGGATAAAGAGGACATACAGCACAAAAAAAAGAAATATTTGTATAGTGGTTTTTATATAAGTTGCATGGAACTTTTAAGAATTTTTTAAATACTGCATTAATCAAATAATTAGAGGTCTTTAACGACACGAGCCATGAATTATGAATATACAACAGAAACTTTCTTTTATGTTTTCAAAATATCTATAATTTAATATTAAATTTGTTGATATGCAGTTTTTGCTAACCATAAAATTCAATTCAATGCAATGCTAAAAGCATGTCTTAAATAAGGTCTAAAGTTTACAGCAGAAAATATAAATTATATCAATTTAGGGGATATTCAACCAAAAGAAAAAATAGCAATTTTGAGTCACTGGTTTTAATAAAATGCTATATTATTCATCTCAGGAACGGGATTTAAATATCAAAATGAATATTTCAAAACGATATTATGGCAATCTATAAAATTCAGCAACACAGTAACTTGCTTTAAGTTGCATTAACTTTTGGCATGTTAGAAATTTTATTATTAATTTAAAATACTATTTTTAATTTTTTAATAACCAGAAATTTTAAATTTTGTTAAATTCATAAACAAAATATTATGTTTTTTACTACTCTATTTTCTTAATTTAAAATGCATTATTTGATACTCTGAGCTTTTATTTATTAGTTTCAAAGTAAAAAAAGATTCCCTTTTTTTCCTATTCTATATGATTAATTACCTGTAAAAATTACCAGATTTCTTTTATCATTTGAAACCATGATGTTGTTTTCGTTAGAGGGTTTTGAATAATTGAAGGCAACAAGTAATTGAAGCTCGAAATAGCGTATACAATTAATGAAGCATTAATAGCAATATTCATCAACATCTTTACAATAGCACATATTTTTTTACCAGTTGTTACCAGTATTGCATTATTAGTATGCACGCTTCTTTGAAAGTAGATTCGTTTTCAAAAGGATGACCTGCTTTTACCAGTATTGCTTTATTTTTATGTTTGCTTCTTTGACACCGCATTCACATATTCTTATATCTATATGCTGATTTTGAATTTGGTTAATGGTTTATCTTTATATTCGAAGTTACTCAAGGGAAAAAGTTCTATTTCAGAGAAATTAAATTATGTAATGTAACTTTGAACTAAAACAAGTACTGTCAAAGGGAGTTTAACGCAAAAAACTCTTTATGCATAATGAACTTTTTTCGCTAAAAGAATATTCATGAGAAAATTAAAATCAAGTTTCTTTTCATGATTTGCTAAGTAAGCATCAGAACTAACATAAGCTTAGTTTATTAAGATGCAGGCTTTAAAAGCAATAGGAAATTTATTTGTTGGTTTTGGTAAACTAATTGCTATTTCAAACAGGATATGTTTTTATCGCATCATAGAATTTCCAGAAGTTTCAAACTCGCAACTCCGAAATTTATGAAGGTCAAATAAAATGATACTTAAACACTACTCTTGCATTTTCTATAAATCGTACGGTGATTTCAGTAAAACTAAAAAGTAATTTTTAATCAATGTTGAAGAAATATATGGAAAGAAATTTATAATTATTTTATATAAAAAGTTATTTTTTTCCTAAAATATCTCATTTCAGTTCAAAATTATTTAAATCAACTATTAATTATTTAACTCAAGTGTATTCCATTTTATATTAAGCCATTTCACTTCTAAGTGACGAAACTTAACTTTATATGCTTATAAAGACTTTTTCAAGTTATGAATTATGGAATATCTAAAACGAAAAAAATATTATTAGAATTGAATTATATTTAGAATTGCTTAGAAATAAGCAAAAAGTCAGCATTATTAATATAATTAAAAATAAAAACTGTTTTAAAATATTTAAATAATCTGCGAAGTACCATTAAATGTTCAAAAAGAATTATATCCATGGATTACTAAAGAAAGTATTCTGTAGTCTATAATAAGGATTTAGTTTTTTTTTTAAATATTTTTCCTATACTGAATATAAAAAAAGTATAGCAATCATGGAAAAAAATCAAACTCAATATTTTTACGAATATTTAGACCTTTTTGAATACGAAAAACATATTTTAGTGAAGAATCTGTCTCACAAATATATTTCAACAACGCTTTGGGTTAGGCGGATGAAATTTCCTGTATAATCTTAGCAACAAATTTGTAAACTTCTGTCAAATCCGTTTAAAGTAAATATAAATCCATTTAAAGAAAGTCCAGTTGTTCAATTATAAGTTAAAGCTATAAGTACAAAACGAAGGGAACTTGATCAGTGAAATTTTGCACCCAAATTTAACATCAATAGTATGTACAATTCTCAAATTTTGAACCAAATCTTAATACGGGTTGACTGTTTGTTAAGTCAGTACATTCAAAAATAAGTAAACGTAACAATTCAAACATGCAAAGATATAAATATATCGAATTGGGTATGGGAATTTGTAACAGCAAGAGCAATTTTGTGATAATTTTTTATTTAAAACATTTGAGGAAAAACGTGTCTAAAACACAAATTTGATTTTCGGATACTATTAACGGCATGCCAGGGATTATTCGTCAAATGAATCGCCAAGGATGGGATGGTAATGTTTCAGCAAAATTGTTGAATTCACGCTGAAATTCCTAACTTTTGTAAGCCAGTGCCTTGCTCAGTGTTCTCTGGCATGACAAGTTTATTAGAAAACATACAAGAAAGTTCGGGGTGACCACTGCCATTCTCAGTTATGTTGAAGTTTAAAGGAATAATTGTAATTTTTAGAAACCAATTTAACCCTTCAGACGAACCAATTAAACAGATTTAAATGAAATGTTGACATAACATGTAGATTCCATAATATTAAGTTTGGATATTGCCATTATGCCTATTCTCAATACAAGTTTATAAAATAATTATTTTAATTCAATTTCAATCATAAGCCTTTAATTATCTTTTCTTTACAGATATTCAGTAAGTTAGATTAAAACGGGCCTGTTCCCGAGGTATCTTAAGATATATAAATAATCTACTTTTCAATATTGACTAAAAATAACCGTCAGATATTCCTTTTAATAAAATTAATTCTTATTGAACTGAAATCCAAAAAGTAATAAGAAGTCAGTAGCTTTTTTCAGATTTAGAGGATAAATTTATTGCCAAAAATTTTGACAAAAATAATTTGGGAGGAATTTATCACGTTTTCTTTCTTTCTTTCATTTTTTTTCAAAACTATTAAACATTCTATTTGACCTCAATTTACTAATGAGCCACTGTAACAGAAATCAATATTGGAGGGACAATCAACTTTTGATTATGAAAAAAAAGTTAAATATTAAGATTTTGAACATTTTTAATATACATATAAAAATTTATTATATATTGTGGTGATATATAAAATTTTAAAATAGAATCCTTTTCAAACTTGTCTTATTTCTAAAGTAAATACTTCGTATTAAAGAAAGTAGCATTAAAAAGATTATTTACTTAGAAGAACAGAAAAAAAAATTCAATAATTTTTTTAAATATTTTTTCTATTCTCCTGATTCTGCTTATTATTTCTAAAGAACAATCCTATATATTCACTCAACATGAATTTAATATAATAGCTTGCATTTTTAATATTTTTAATTAGTTGAATGTACCGAATAATATGTATTATTGTGAACTGTACTATAATATGATTTCTAAAAATAATTTTTTGATAATGTATCATTAATACTTCGTTATTTCAGATAAATATTTCATTTTTACCGTGTCATCAGTAATTAATGAATTATTTAATGCCGTAATGGCAAATATTTGCATTACAAGGAATTCTAACTTACCATTTCTGCATATGCGTATTTATATGTTATGCAAATCTTTTTTTAAAAAGGAATTCTGTATTATATGTGAATAATTGAATTATCTTAATAAGTCCAAAACTTCATAACTAATAATCCATCTCTGATGTTGTGAACCAAACGAGGTAATGACATTTCAATTACATAAGTTATACTGCTAATAATCATCAACATTTAGAAATATCACCAACATTATTAAAAGGCTAACCATACTACTAATTAGCTTACCAATCATAATTTATTATAGTATTAATTAAACAATTAGAAATTATAGAGTAATTTCTGCTTTGTGTTATGAGTTTAGTAAGTTATTTTCTTTATCTGTAATAATTAATTCAAGTAAAAAATATTTTGTTAAATTGGAAATTAATATAATAACAGTTATTTTTCATCTTCTTTATATGAAATATTAATAGATTTTGTTAAAATATTTTACTATTTAAATAATTTACCAACTTAAAGGAAATGTAAAAAAAACATAATTTGAAAAAAATAATGAAAGAGAGTAACTAAACTTCTCATTTTCGCATTTTGCTTTACTTTTTAACTTATGTTTCGTTTTACATCTGAAATGAAGACCATGTGCAAACTGCACAAAGGCCATGTATTTCTGAGTTATATTTCTTACAAGACTAGGCAATTAATACCAAAGATGACGACGGAATTTAGTGCTAATTATTTTGAATTCCTTTGGAGATTAGAAAGGCCAGCAATATTTAAATTTTGAGGTTCTTTCTAATCATTAAAACAGAGCATGAGAGATTACAGAAACATAGATTTTTTTTTTCTTTCAAAATTTTAAAATCATCTGAAGATGCTGAAATACTTAGGAACATTTGAATGTTCTTCTTTCAAGGGAAAACGAAATAACTTGTTTGGAGAGTATAATCATCTGTAAAGTATTTATTAAAATTCGTGAATTTTCCTTTTTCTTTAAACCAAGGACAGTTGTTCCCCAAAGCTCTCCAATAAAGGTATTATCTCAGAGAACCATCTTGCATGTTATTGGAGTACAATTGCTACGAAATATTATTTGACTGGAATAAAACATTCCTTCTGAATATATCACATCATACTAGGCGAGTAATTTGGATATGAATACCTAGCATTTAGCTAATCTAATACTATAATACGAGGAATGGTTGCCAAGTCGAATATCGCCCCAGAATTAATAAACTCCGGTAAACTTGGGGGTCTGGGGTTTTGGGCCACGAGGAATCAATTGGCACCGGTTTTGAAGCGCTACGGTCGAGCAGTTCGGAGTTACAGATAGGATATTTTCAAACTTTATTAGTTCGCCATAATGGCTACTTAAATTTTCAAGCGGTAACGTGCTGCCATCTATAGCCAATATGGCGAACTAATAAAGTTTTATGTTTATGCTGTTATAGGTTTATAATATGTTTCTTATGTATGTATATATGTTTGGTTTTTCTAAATAAATTTGTCAAAAATATTGAACTTCAACACACTTCAATCTTTACCTTTACTTTACCTTTGTATAGAATAGTTCCCTTTGCAAACTCTAACTTTGTTTAGAATAGTTTACAATGGTGCACTTTAACCGGTTATCTTTTCACCAATGGTTTCACAAATTTTCTTATGGCATGTATTGTTTTGATAAATCACAATTGAAAATTTAAATCTTCGAGTTAGCTTCGATACCTGTTTTCTCCGAGCGGAGCTCGGTCACCCGCTGGTAGTAAAGAAAATCGAATTTGTGTTTTGCAGGCGTTTTTCACAGCCGATTGAAACAAAAGATTGATGCTGAACTGGAATTGTAGTCGAAAACATTATATGAAATTTTATAAATTTAAATCATTGCGTCTTCATTTATCAGGATGTTTCTGAAAGTGCAGACGGATAAACAGTCAGTCGATTTTCATTTAGCTCAAAATTTGTAAGGTGTTTAGACATAGGCAAACAAAATTCGATATAGAAAATGTCTATCTTCATTTTGTAGGGATCGTGTTAAATTATATTCGAACAACAGGACAGACAGACTTCCTCTTAGCTCAACATATTTATAAATCTGTAAATTTAGCCCGCAGATGGTGTACTAAATTTCATTTATCTACTTCAAGGCAGTTTTTTTTTTATTATCCTTGTCAGATACAGATATAAATGTAAAAAAAAATGTTTTTAAAACAGGAAATTCTAACAATGTGGAGAATGTTTAAATTGTTAGACAATTTCTATATTTTCTCTGTAATATATGAATGAGAAAATCAAAACAACAAAGCGAAGATGAATCACGTGGTTTCTGATAAAGTAATCAGGTAATCATTAATTTCTGGAAACTACCTGATCCAATCGAAACGCGTCAGCTTCACTTTAACCAATCAGCTATAATTCTAAGATTATTATTATTATGGTGCAAAAATAAAGATAAAGTACTGCTGTCCATCACACGAACTCTGCTAGACGATCGTCTGTTTTCGGGGGACGTCATAGGTAGGTAGGCGGACGTCATAAACAGGTTACTGTAGGAAGAGTTCATTTCGCAGAGGTTAAAATTCATTCAAGTTTCTCAAGCTGGCACATTTAGCGCCAAACTGGCGATATTATGTATTATAACATTTGATTGTTGTAAACAAATTGAAAAAAAAAATCACAAAGATAAAAATTTATTTGCGTACTCGGAGTATTGAAAATATCTGATAATTTTGTTATAAATTTACAAAGTAAAAAGCAAATCAAATAGAAAAACTGAATAATTATTTGCATGCCTAACGACTGGGCAAGAAGAAAAAATTAAGAAGTAAAATCATGCAAGATAAAAAAACTAATCGTCATCATTTCATTTGATTTAAATTTATATGTTATTAATATAAAATTATCCGCTGCAAACGCATCTAATTTATCATAAAAACAATAATATAATCAATCGTAATTATTTCATTTGATATAAATTTATATGTTATTAAGAGACAAAAAAATTATTATATGCAGTTAAATATTAACCAAAGAAAAGATTAATAAAATATAAAAGAAGTAAGCTAAGCGAATATAAAGATAGTGCAACTGCGACTAAAGCGAGAAGACGAACGAGCAACAAGTTTTTCTTATCGCTACAATTGACGCCAAGAACAAGAATACTCCCCAAGACTTCCGTCCGATTCCACTCATTCAAAATGGATCTTCCCGAACAAAGCCGGTTGCTATGACACCCGCCATTAACACAGACGATCGTCTAGCAGAGTTCTTGTGATGGACAGACAGTAGCTTATGCGTGCTCTAATTAATAGGAGCCAAGAGTTTTAACAACTCCAAAGTTTATCTTTGAATAAATAATCTCAAAATTTCACCACAACAAAAGCAAGAATGATCTAAGAGACTAAGAGAAATGATCTGAAGAGCGCCATGAAAATGTTGAATTGAGCTTTTTTTAAATGGAATAAATGTACCATTGCCACAAGCTTGATAAATGGTTT
Organism: Argiope trifasciata; assembly: GCA_026543055.1. Classification (NCBI taxonomy): domain Eukaryota; kingdom Metazoa; phylum Arthropoda; class Arachnida; order Araneae; family Araneidae; genus Argiope; species Argiope trifasciata. The sequence goes on from JAPMOQ010013993.1 coordinate 165,485, forward strand.
GAAAACACACACATGAAAAATAACCACCGTGAGACACCACAGTATCAAACCAGAAAGTGTGGTCGCCTAGAAACATTCTCTCATATTTATTAACAAATATATCTGTGAAGCATTGCCATTGGCGAACTTTGTTAAGATAGAACTTGCAATATGGATCTCATGAAATTGATCTCAAAGCAAATTCTAAAATGATGAAATGTGATACAAATACATTTTGTGCATTTAATGTATGTACCACTAATTTAAAATATGAATAATTACTATAGTCAAAAAAAAATTTTTTTTGAAATTTTACCACTGAAATGGAGTAAGTACACAAGTTCAATAATTCTGCATATAATTATTTACCTTTATCCACACAGAATTCAGACAGTCATCGAAGAAAGATTATTTTCTTTGCTTAGAAAAGTTTTTTAAGTACTTTTCAAATATATTGTCACATCGAATTCTTGTTATAAACTATACAGCAGTGTCAGAGAATTTGTTGTTAAAACACTCTCAATCCTCGGTAACATTAAAGGAGTTATGTTATGGCTATCATAAAGCTACATTGATGTCATACCTAAAAATATAAAAATTCAATAGAGTTTTCTGAGCAGTTCCGCCGTATTAGTCTGTTCTTTCGTCTTATAATTTCAATAAATTCCTCTCTGTTCAAAGTTTCATTTAAGGAAATGCATTTGATTCAGACAGAATTTTAAATTATTATTAGTTTATTTAATTTTTCGACGATGAAAACTATAATTAATAACTCATAATTAATAATTTTTACATTTATATGAATAAAAGATTTCCAATAAATAAAACACATAGTAATACTATTAATAGTACAAGATATCACTTTATTCAAAATTATTTCCTTGATGACTTATCGAATGGCAAAAATTTTTAATATGCGTTTAATATACAATTTGTACAGTTGTAAATGCAATCTGCTTCAGTATGTAATTATTTTTTATTTATTGCAAAAATCATAGTTTGAAAAAAATATTTTCAATATCTTCTTTAGAATTAAAATTACTTGTATAATTTACTTAAATTTAACATTTTTAAAGATTTTGTGAGAGTCTTTTACATAACAAAACTCATTTTTAAATCTATTTCCAAAGATTAAGCATATATTTTGGAGTATTTATCAAGTATATATTCATAGAATAAAGATTTTATCCAATTAGAAGAACTTCCATTAATGAAAATTCAAAATATTAATTAATTAACGTTTCTCTTTCGTATAAAAGTATAAACATAAAAGTATAAAAATAAAATCCTTTCTTCCTTCAGAATTAAAGTAAGTATTTCACAACGAATTCCTCTGCTCATTTGGGAATTCAAAAGAGATTTAAATAGTTCCAAACATTTTCTCATTAAAACCCTTACTTGGAAAATAAAAATACAGAAATAGCTTATTCTTTTTAAAACAAGAACATAAGCAACATTGACTGAAAGATCTGGTTAAAAAAAAATATATTACCTACCTTTTGTTAAACAACTATTTGAAGAATTGCCGGGTATTTCAAATTGAGCGAAGTATTTATTTTGGAATAAAAATGCTGTTCCTTTAGATAAATGAGGATATAGCTAAATGAATTAATACACATTCAATATCTCGTTCTTCAAAATAAAAAAAGGTTTTTCAGTGCTGCTAAATAATGAAACTTATTTTATTTTTTTTTCTCTCATTAGCCAATTAACTTTTTTGCCTGTGTGCCTTACGTGCATATTTATCGAATTTTTATAGTTATGAGCAAAAATAAGCCATTCATAACGATTATAATTTAACATTAAAATTCTTCAAAAATTCTTCAAAAATTACTTCAAAAATGAAGGTAAGTCAAATACTCAATGGATTTCCGTTTGAATCAAAATAAGAAAATACTCCGCAAATAGAGTGGGTCATCTTGTTAGATAGTAAAGAAAATAAAGCATCTTTCTCAAATTCAAATATTTTCTAGCGAATTGAATATCAATATATTTCATTTTTTATCACAGAAATGGTAATTTGAAGAAAAAAACAAACTTATTATTAAAATAAACACAAAAATAATTATGAAATTGATTTCCTCTTAAACCATTTCAACATAAAAATAATATATTTCAGGTTAAATTAATATTAATAAAATATTTCTTATACTATATTTGGGCCGAAATCAATAGAAAAATGCTTTCCATCTTATTAATTTGTATTTAATTCCATCATTTTCTCCCAGAAAAAACTGTTTATCATTGATTTTAAATTATTGATTAAGCATTAAATTTTTTTATTAAACAGTAATGTTAAAACTTATTCAAATTAAAATAAATTACTTTTTAAACCAACTTATCACTTTATTATGAAAATATATGTAATATAGAGGAATTGTTTGAAAATATTTTGCGCAAATATAAATTATTTAATATAATGCAAAAAAATAAACAAAGAGATTTAAATATTTAAAAAGATTTTTAGAAAGATAACGAATTAGATTGTAACGAAATAATTCAATTTTATTCTTCTAAAAATACCTTTGTTGTCTGAAAGGTGTAGTTTTGGAAGGAACTTATTGCAAATAAATCGATCCTTAGTTTTTATAGCAAACTAGTATTTTATTTTATTTTGAAAGGGACGAAGTCATGTTTTTGCAGCTAATAAATAAGAAAAAGTTAAATTGTTTACACCTCTTATAAAATTCCTAAAGAATCGATTCAAGAGATGCGTTATCAAGTTCTAATATTTATATTCATTTCCGCAACTGTTTCATAATATGCACATTCCGTAATGAATCAGTATAAAAATACAGAGAAAAAATCAATTTCTCTAAGTTATATGGAAAATCCCTATAAATTCCTACACAAAACTGTATTTTATTAGTAAGTTGAAATAGAAATAATATTTTATGCCCATAATACTATAGAGTATTTTTAAAATATTTATATAGAAAGAAAAAGTCATTCACTTCAATTCATAATAGTTATTTCGGAAAGGCAATCTTATAAGGTCAAAGCATTCAGATGTTTATACAATTTGTAAAATTGTTATTCTTGGCATTTATTGATAAACATAGTGCTCTTAATTTAAAATATTTTTTCCGTGAATTCTGTGCAAATCTCTGTTTTATTATAAATTCATATTTAAATATTTTAAGCATTCCTCATTAGAAATTTTGGATGAGTCTACGAATATATAATTACTTCATGCGTTCATATTATTGGTTATTATTCTGAAACTTTTTCTCCATAGCTAATAATATAATCCATATATAACATAATCCATAATCCAACAGCAGTTTCCGTTAGTAAATATTTTATTAATATAAAGTTTCCTTTATATCAAATTATTTGCACATTTAATGTTTAATACAGTGATATGATTCCAGAAAATTTAAGCAAAAATAGATAATTTTAGATTTCAACAATATTATAACTTTCGCGATTTAAAATTACGAATTAATACTGTTTGTTTCTGTTTAATTATTTCTGTTTCGCGCTCAAAACAAAAATATTTATTTGAAACTGTTGGAAAAATAAATTTATTCTATGCATTTGATGCTAATAGAACAATTTTTAATTTTTTATAATGTTTTATTTAATTTTTTGCAATAAACTTTATAATTTACAAATGAATTTTTCATAATTTTCTAATAAAATAGGGATAGTAATTATATAAAATTGTTGGAGCAACATAGAAATAATAAACTTGTTTCTGAGCAGAAGCTTAGAAATAAAAAACATAGTTTGAACATCAATTGTTTCCTTGACACTTGTGTATTTCTGTTTTCACACGTAGCAAATATAAATAAAAAAGAGAAAAGAAACATGAATTGCTTCCTATGGTAGCATGGTTCCTCAAATTCCCACAAAATTCTATAAAATAAAATGCGATGTTTTTTTTTTCTCATTATACTCCTTATTTGTCCACTGGATTTGAAGTGTTTTTCTTTATCTGTCTTCCATTCATAACATAGAAAATGTAAATGAAATGTCATATTTTGCATTCAAATGTCTTATTTCATGAACTTGATGGATCAGAATATCGGGAAGATTGTCAATATTTTAGAGAGAATAAGGAAGAAAAGACATCTTATTTAGATGTCATCTGGTTTTTGAATTATTTCCTTGTTTTTGTTTGGTGTACTTAACTACAGAAATGAGCAAATAAAACTAACTATTTTTTAGGAATATACTTTCCTACAAAAATTTCATTTCCAGATAAATTAATATAGGTCCGTAAAACTTGTATACTATTTCTAGTGTTGATAATTTAAAAAAATATATAGCAAGAATAATACTGGGATAATTTTCTATTGTAGAAAATAAAATGAAAAATTATTAAAATTTTACTGGTTATTTGAAATGAAAATCATATAAAGATAATTTTTTGTCATATTAAAATATACTGAGATGTTATTTCAAAACATAACTTCTTAAACATATTAATTTTTTTCTAGTATTTCACTTATTTTTACAATTGATTTCATTTAATACTCTCTTTGAGTACAAAAAACAATTTGTTTTCATCAAAAGCCAATCTACTTTTATAAATGTAGATAAGGAATTTTTTTGCAAATTCGAAATTAAATATCGGAAAGATTTTTCTTTTATAAATCTCAAAATGTTTTAATTATTTTTCTAAAATATGAATAAAAAGATTTATTTCATACTTATTGAAGCGAAAAGACGCTCTCCTAAAATATCTGTATGGGAATTAAATAAATGATAAACCATCAGTAAAAAATGGATCGTTAAGCAGGGTGCTGTAATGCTTAGACCCATAGATAGTTATTTTGATTCATAAAAAGCACTGAGAAAAATCTGAATAACCTGACACTCCAACATCACTGGTGGGAAATAAGGTATGTCTTAAGAGACAGCACTAGTCATGGTATAATCTTTTTGTGTAGCAGGTACTCCCCGTGATCGGAAAAGGATAGTTAACCCCATTATTACTATTATTCACAAGAACCAAAAAACATTCCAGAAGTTTCTCCTTATGTTTGATGTTCCCCTTATTAATGCTTAAAAATTAAGACAGAAGATAGCACGGTTTGGAAAATACGAGTAGTGACATTATATTTTCGTTTTCACTAGACAATAAATAATATTAGAAAGAATATATCGTCTTATCTCAATTATCTACATGTTTAATTAGAATTCCAGGTTTCAAATGTTTGCAAGGCATGTTATTATGAATCTGTAACAATATCTTATCTGTAATAATCTCATTGGAAGAAAAAAAGGAATACAGATATTTTTAATGACATCTAAATTAACATCAGACCTGTGTTCACCAGTCATTGCAATAAATTCCGACTATTTAATGGCGAATTCGGTAAATTTTTATAATAAAAAGGAATACTTTGGAAACTTTATTTCTGCAAGTGATGTGAATTCTTTGATGAGACTTATTTAAACGAGATTTTATATATATATATATATATATATATATATATATATA
>JAPMOQ010013993.1:171015-181080 GCA_026543055.1 Argiope trifasciata
ATATATATATATATATATATATATATATATATATATATATATATATGCAGTTTCTTGTGTAAATTTTGGGTGTTGTCTTACTATTTGTTCCTCGTCTTCTTTAATGAAATCTCCTTTTTTGACTAACATGTAGAACATTATGCACCATACACTAAAGGAATGATTTTCATTATTAATATCTTTGTAGCATTTACTGTTTGTTGTTAACGTCTTTTCTTATTAATATCCTAGTTTTAGTCTTTGTATATCCCCAAAATTTCAAACACAAATTTTGATGGCGATAAATAATTATTCAATTTCATTTTAACCAGGAATTTGGAATGTTTCAAATCCTTTTCCTGACTCTTGTTATTTGTTTAAACAATCAATCCGAATTTTATTTCCAACAATGATTTGTTTTAAAAAAGGACACCTCGTTAGCAAGTTGATCCAGTATGTTCAGACAGACTCTTACTCATCGGCGCTTGCACCAGTTCATTAATACATTTTAGAACCTATCTCGGCTTGACTTCGTAAACATTGTACCTGCTTGCATATGCAAAATACTGACTAAAAGTTTGTAGAGATAATCAGATGATCGATATTAATTTTCGGTTATTCGGAATCAGGGTGCGAGCTTCATCAATGTTGACAATACTAATAACATCATTAGACGTGCTTCACGCTCGAAAGTTTTAGAAAGTTGCAATAACATGATAAATACTTAGCCACTGAAAATTTCTCTCCCAGATGATACTGGAAATGTACGCTGAATTTCAGTCTTGCCTGATCACAATACAATTGTAAAATGTTGTTATTTAAAATAAAAGGGTTGTGATACTATGCTCACTTAGATTTATGAATTTTGAATATGATAATAGGCCCTGCCATAAGCAAACAGAACACTGATATCTAAAGATGCACTAAGCTAGATAGACAAACCACAAAAAAATATGTATTCTTACAAATTACAAGCAAATTTAACAAAAGTCATTGTGATTTTCTGTCCTACTATATGTAGACATATTTTTAGATAATATTTCGATACACAACGATATTATTTTAAAATGACTTTAATTTCTTGTCTACACCTAATGTACATTTTATATATAGCCATGTTTCTCAATCTGAGCACATTAGAGGGGGGACATGAGAATGTCCAAGAAAGAATTTTTTTTTAAAATGATTAACTGGCTGAAAGGAAAGCACGCATACACATGGAAAACAAAATACATTGCGACCTATTTAATAACTTATTAAAATAAATAACTTAGTAAATCAAAACTTACTTAATCAAAGCATACTAAATTAAATACAAATTTTATAAATATTAGAGACTTCCTCGGACCTGTCCTGCAGAGCAAACTTTTTGAAAGAAGACTTAATATTCGAAATAACCACTCTCAGTTCTGTTTCTACATTTAACCTAGATCTATATTCACAAAGGTAGGATGTTGGAAATGGTAATGGAATGCAAAATGCTCTTGGTTTTAGTGCAGAAAAATCCTCCTCTACTCCTGACAAAAATTTTAGGGATTTATTAATAATTTTTTTTAGTTTTGCCGCTTGTCGTGAAGTCTATGAATTTTTCTTCCTCATCAATTGAGAGTCCTTCGGTAGTCTTATGAATTGGGTCCTTAACACACTCGTAACTTTCTATCAGCTTGTCGTCAGCAAGAAAATACTTTTTAAAATGTTTTGCCAACGGGGATAAATAATTTTCAATGGTTACAAAAACAACTTTTACATGTTGTTCTTCAGTCTTGTAAGTTTTACTACAATCATCCATATTTGCAAACATTCTTTTTTTTTTTTTTTGCTTGCTTTAAATTTCTGCTCTACAATTCTGTTCCCTACAAAAAGCATTATCACTCGTATCCAAAAAATATATTTTTTTTTCTTGGAGTTGAAGATTCAAGTTATTTAATTTCTTGCATATGTCGACCAAGTACCTCAATTTCATCACAAATAAACCATCGCGAAAATTCTCAGCATCCGGCCTATTTTCTTCTTCTAGGAAAATGGTATTTTTTATCTTGATTCATAAACATGTTGCTAAAATTTCCCCTTGCCTCACAATTAAATAGTAGCTATGAATATATAATACATGTCTTTAAAAAGTTCGAAAAATATTCTCGATTTCAAGGGTCTCATTTTCACATAATTTACTACTGTTATAACCGTAGTCAACACAATATTCAGTGCCAGGCTCATTTCTTTAGAAGCCAAAGCTTCTCTGTGGATCGTGCAATGTGTCCAGACACACTGAGGCAATTTTTGTTTTACAAGTGCTTGTAAACGTTGGAATCTTCCAGACATTGAACGAGCACCATCGGTGCATAATCCGACGTAATTTTCTCATTCTATATTTGCCTCATTCATAAAATCATTTAAAATAGAAAATAAGGAAAACGCTGTTGTTTTGAGTTCTATTGGTTTGCAGAAAAGTAGCTCTACTACTGCCATATCACAAAATCGGACATAGGCAATTAAGTAAGCATCTTTATTACTTATTACTATCTGTTGCTTCATCAAGTTGTATTGAAAACAATTTGTCACGTAACTTCGAAAAACTCTGATACTGTACATCTTCAGTTATATCACCAATTCAAAGAGCAACAGTTTTGTTTGAAAGAGGTATGAACTACAATTGTTTTGAAAAATTATCCCCAAATGTTTCTACTATCTCAATTCCTGCTGGCAAAATAAGAGCTTCACCAATGGTGAGTGGTTTTTTACATCTGGTTATTTTATATGAAACTTTCTAAGATGAAATTAAAGATTTTTTCATTCACAGACAAAAGTTTCTTTTGAAATGATTTTTGCTTTTTATGTTTTTAATTTTAATTTTTTGGGTTTGTAGACTCACTATGAATCGTTTCCAAATGTCCTTTATGTTTATTAGGTTTCACGCTATCTAAGGCCAAGTCCACTCTTCTTCATTTACTTCAGTACTGGAAAACCCAAAATTTAAGTATTTTTGAGAATATTTTCTTTATTCTAGTTTCGGAATCAAGCTCGTCTGTATACTTGTTGATCCTTGACTATCGTCTAATGCTCGCTTACTTCCGCTTAACAATTTATCCATGAGTCTGCATAATTCTGAAGCCGTGAATATTTAATATGGGGGATTGCAATTAACACGAAAACATATATAACATACACATTCACGATAGATTCGACAACGATATAAGGATCGACTCGAATAAGACTGGCTGAAATTGAAACTTGCGTTATCGAACATTTTCCTTCTTCCTATGAAAAAACATTTGCTCTGCGTATGTTCGCATAGATTCTCTTCTATAAACATTATTATTTTTTTCTTTTTTGTTTATCCATACTTCTGTTATATTTCTTTTATTTTTCAAAAAAAAATTGTGTTCGCAGTTTCTAAATTTAACTCACCCCGTCTAGATTAACTTTAATTAACGGATTTTTCTACTTTCATATTCTTTTAACGTTATCTCCCTGTTTGGCTTTCATTTCAAATGTAATATTTAAATTTTTCTCGCATTCATTCGCTTCATCCGAACACCGCACTCCAGATGTGGTTTCTCGCCAACTTTGACTCGCTTTTACTGTTGTTTTGGCAGTTAATTAAAATTAATTTGAAAACAGAATCCAAAGTACTCAAATACATTATCATTGTATATTTAAGGTTTTTATGACAGTATAATATGACAAAGTAAAATTATTTTACATCGTATTAAAATTCAAAAATAATCTTTTCAACGATGCTAAATTCTTAACCTACAAATCATATTTTTTAATGAATTTTTTTAATAATTTTTCACATTTTTTAATTTATAGAAATAAGATTTAACCTACAGAAGTAATTTACTTATGCATTAAAATAAATTAGCTTTTATCAACGCGTCACATTAGCAAAAACTCAAATTAAAAAATATGTTAAATGTTACTGCAAATCTAGAAAAATGCAATTTTCAGCACTTGTCTGTGTGAAGTAAAATCAATATAAAATATAATATTTTCTACAATATAAATGCATGAGAAAACTTTCTAAAAATTTTTTCAATAACAGCTTTATTAAATCAATAAAATATCTTTATTTAAGACAAATATTGTTTAATATAGATATTTTAATTCAAGGCCGAAAATCTAATTTGTAAGCCTTTAATAATAGAAATATATCTGTTAAAATGGCTTAAATGAAGTACGGTGTACGGTTTTCGGAATGTGTATGAAAGTTAGTTTATAGAATAATACAAATGAAATGTTAATTTATTTGATGAAAAGACCAAATATATCTCTTTGTTCATTAAACAATCAAAAGACCCCATTATTTAAGAATTTAAAAGATAAATCATTTTTTTAATAGGGGAAAACTGGTAAAAAAATTTAAAAAATAAATAAAAAGTAGTTAAATATTTAAAAAATAAATTAAGCCATCTTTCTTATCTTTCAAACAAAACACTTTCTCTACTCTTATGTGTCTCTGTCTAAGACATGTTATTTTGTACAATGACTTCGAAAAGATAAAATAAATTTCACTTTCAAACATAAATTCATGTAAATACGAGTATTTAAATACATAACTGAAAGACAAAAGCTTGACATTTTTTCCATTATTTGCCATTTTTTTTAAATGCATCGCTTTAAACATCTTTAAAGTAAAACACTTTAGTTTGCTTTTTATGTAAAATACTTTTTGAAGAATAATTTTGGATAACTTTCAAGCATAATTGGAAGTCAGATACTTGTGGAAAGGACAAAAAAATTTATTTCTTTCAACTCGGTGGAAAGGAAAGTTTAAAAATTAAGAAAAGAAAGTGTTTCAAAATAAATGAAAAGAATTTTGTAACTAGTTCTAAACTGTTTTTAACTATTTATTGGTAATATTGCTTTCAATGAAATATGTTGTTTTTCAGTTATGCCGAAAAACTTATTAACTATAATAGAAGAAAACATCACCTTGTAAAAGCACTTTTCTAAGCAAAAAATATTATGCATTAACGTTTGCACGAAATTAAATTTAGTTTGTATAATCTACTGTAAATTATATCAATTAGTTAATTAAAAATAAATCTCTTAGTATATTAACTTTAATAAAATCGATAATTTTGTTTATGAGACATTAAATCTTTCACTAAAAATCAAAAGTTCATATCACATACTTAAAAATAAATACTTCGCCTTCTGATCATGTTTCTGTGCCTGAATTTATTTCAATTTTGATTAAATTACGATATATTAATCTTTTTTTTTGTTAAAGTGAATCTTAGAATCAATTAGAATTATTAAATATCTTGAAGTACTATTCAATAGTTCTAAAACTATTATTGTTCGACAATTGCTCACCAACACTGAACAGCATGGTTAACCCTGGATATTTGTTCACATTTATTTTGTATATTTTGAGTACTTACTATGTACCTTTTAAGAAGTATGTTTAAAATTAATGTACTATGGATATTAAGCAGTAATAACACTAACCCTTGCTCTATTTTTAGAAAAATTTAAAGTTCGATAACTTTGATATTACTACTAATTGTTTTAACAAAATAAATTTGATATAACTGAAACATAATACAGTGAATAATGGAATGTAAGGTTGTTTATATAAAACTTTAAAAAAATAGAAATATTTATATCTTTATTTGCATTTCTGGCAAGCCTGCAATTCATGAAATTTTCTGATATTTTTCTGTGCAATATTTGTGTCATAAGTATGAATTATCCCTTACTCCTTTACTTTCGTTGTAATATCATTTTTACGTGGTTACTTCGTCATTGATTTATCAGGATGCATTATGTTCATAAGACAGACGCTCTACTAATTTCTCTAATACAATTCCTAACAGAGTATCAGCTGTAAAACAAAATATCTCTAATTATGCATTTCTTTCTTGTTTGATTGAGAAGTCTGACTTTTTTTTTCATTTTATAAAACATGATTGTATTTTTTTTAATTGATCTAGTTTGTAAATAAAGAGGACATTATCACATTTCAAATGCATTGCATTTTCACTTTAGTAAGGAAGAGATACATTCAAATTTATGTAGAAAAATTAACTGCCATTAACCAAGTCTGAAAAAAATCTTTTGCTTGTTTTCTCACAAGATAATCACATTGTTGAGCATCACGCGAATTAATTTATGTACTAAATTTGTTACATTTGAAAGAAAACAAAATTTGAATTTCGAAGTCTTTTTTTCATAGTTTATTAATGGTCTACTCTACACAGACACTGTCCAAGTAAGACAGCTTTTCTTACTTGGTTTGCATGTAAGAAAAACTAAAGAAAAACAGATTAGTAACAACTTTGAGAATAGGTACATAGACAGTTGAAATAAGGAAGAAAAAAAGACAAGCGGTTGAAACTGAAATTAGATTTTAATTCAGAATTCAGGCTAGATAACTTCTGAGTCAAGAAACCTGTGATACCTGATTAACAATTACCTACAGGTTTGATTAAACAAAGTAATTTCATTCATATCGTACTTTATATTGTCCAGATACAAATCCAGCTTCTGAATAGTAAATTTTATTTTTGTAGATGCAATATGGCAATCAGAGGATACCTTTAATTTATAAAGTAAGATTTGATTCTTAAAAGTAGAATAATGATTTGGAAATAGAAAGAAAAATTCGAGCTAATATTTTAAATATTTCCAACGCACAAGTCAAATACCTTATTAGCATATTGCTATGCTGCCGAATGTTACCATTCACTTCTAAGTATTCTAGGTCTTTAAAACCTCAATTTTAGATATACAGAAAGGCAAAACATACGAACCCATACTTTTCCAAAATGTATTGCGATATTTTCAGTGGCAGCAGCAGAACTAAAATGACATTTTTATGTATACCATTTGAAGAAAACTACCTGAGATTTCTTCTGTAAAAACTTTCGTATTCTGTTTTATTGCCCTTTATAAACAGGGAGCTTTAGGATTTAGCTACCAACACCCCTATTGCTACTGAGTTTTAACCATAAAATTCTATGTAACGCGATACTCAAAAGCCTATTTTAGTACTCTTTAAATTCAGTTTACTGTTTCGTGCTTCATTAAATGTGTTTCAAATCATACATCAGAGAAGGCATTTCTTTTACGTTGCTTTAAACCTTTACTCATTAAGAGCTAAGGGAAGTCAGTTCAAAAAGTTTTTTCAGAAATATTTTGTATACTCGACATTCAAATTTATTTCAACATTGCTTGCCTTTCGAGAACTAATTATTTTATATTGAAGCTAAATCTTTCTATTGCCTTCAAAGAAAGCGAAAGTATTTGGAAAATCCTTGATTTATAAAACAAAATAAGTAAAAAATTACATTTTATAAAAGCTGATTCCTGTTAGAACTGTTTTAAACAAAGCAATAAATATACGAATATATAATGAGAAAAATATTTTTTTAATTCCATTTTTTTTCTTTCTAGTAAAATAAAAACTGAATATAAATCCCATATCGAACTGATTATTTAATATACTATTTCACAATTAATTTTAATTTTCTTTTAGTAATAACTTTGTCATAAAAGTCATATGCCGTTAATAATGAAATATGGAAAAACTGCTATATAATTATTAGTTTTCATATACTCTAAAAACAGTACTGATGGCATTCCCTTATTTAATATTATTTATACACATGTTTCAGGATTCTTTGTTAATTAGTTATCTCAAAAATACTGTGAAAAATCAAATCTATATATATGTACCCGGTTTTATATAAGGGTAATACACTATTACATACCATCATGGTTATCTTACAAGTTCATAAATTAACACAAAGATAAATTTTTGTTCATAATATTTGTTTCATTACTTTCAAAAGTTAAAAAGAAATTTAATAAACGTTATGAGATTTTTAATTTGTATTTTGGCTGAAAAAGTCTTTTGCATAACTTTCCAACAACCACTGAAAACCTCAGTAAAATTGCCAAATTTTAAATACGAAATTAACCGAAAGTATTGTTAAAATACCCAATTTTTTAATGCGGAGAGCGATGTCTGATGGTAAAGTTCGAGGCTCAAGACACGATTCCATCGGTTCTATTCGCTACTCTACTGCGCAAGCGAAACTGGCTCGTGTAATCTGTCGTGCCCAAGAGCACAGCTTCCGCTACAGCTCCGGAAACTTGGAATGAGAGAAACGCAAGCCCAAGTGTCATCCTCGTTACCTGAATGTTTTTAACATTATGAAGTCTATCCCAGGATAACCGTGTTGCTTTCACGAATAAAGCTAACATGATTAAACCATTGAAATAGACTTATGTCAAATTTTCTGGTATGTTTAAAAGGGCCACAAACAAATTTGAGGACTTCTCAAGAAATTACTACGCAAATCAGGGCATTTGCTCAAAACGGGTGTTTTTCGATCCAAAATTTGGAAATTTAAAACTTTAATGCTGCCAGTTTTAATCCCAAAAAGGTGTCAAATTGACTCAAAGTGTTTAAAAATTAGTTACCGTTTTACAATTAATTTGGAAATAATGTAAAGCTCATTCAAAACATTGAAAACTGAATTCGAAGGCAAAAAAGAGGTTTTTTTTTTTTTAAATTTCAAATGGTGAAAAATGTTTTCATATTATTACGGTAAACATAAAATTTGCTGTTTGTTTTTACATGATTACATCCAGAAGATCTGATAGGAATAAAGATGTTTGTTTAACTCTAGTAATATATTGCTAGGTAAATAAAATGTCTATGCGAATTCAAGAGGTTTAAAAATCTCTGGACCTCCGATAACTCATTAAACATGAAATAATCCTCGCAAACATACTTAATACTTTTCATACTGATGTAAAAAAGAGGGGAAGCTTCCTAACAAATATTAATCACTGAAAAAAAATCTTGAAAGATATTTTTGTTTGCATAATTTCTTAGTGAGCAAAGAATCAATATTAATGGACTCGAAGTTTCTGTTATTAAACTCTTCTTGGTGTTGAAATTTATTTTATTAAAACAAGTATGTAAGGAAATGCATTATTAAGTAAGAGGTATGTCTTTGTAGCCAGAAAATTTTAAATAGTCCATGGGGTGGACACAAATCAATTAGTAATAATTTTCCTTTTTAACCAAATTTTTATTTTTCAATTATTATTGACTCACTCAACTTATTATTGACTGGGTGATTCTTCGTATTGCTTCATAGCATTCTAGAGTTGGAGAAAATACTTGATAATTATTTCACGTTCACTGAAAAAATTGATTTACAAAGTTTCGTTATAATCAGCCTCTATGAGCAAGCATTAGAAAATAAATCTGCGATTTCTTGGATCTTTGACAGAAAGTTAGCAATATTCTGTTTTTATTATTATGATTATTATTTATGTAACTTAAATTCTTTACTGATAACTTTTTTACACAAATTAAACTTGATATGGTAAATGAATTTTTCGTAAAGCTTTTGAATGGTAATTGTAAATCTTCGGAACTAATATAATTTTTTGTCCATGATTTGTACCGAGTACACTTTTCGATAATATTGATTTATGGTAAATCCTGCGAAATCTATCCTTTAGCATAGTTGAAAAAATCAGGATAAATTTTATATAATTATTATAAATAAAAGATGGGTTGTAGAATAAAAGCAGTATATTATCAAAGAAAGGCCCTAAGAGTAAACTCATTAATCTAGTCACAACAATGTGGAGGAAACTAAAGCTGATTTTTTTTACCATTACCAACCCACAAACGGTACGTCCCGTCATTAATTGAAGGTAACTCAATCCTGTATATCTATTTTCCGACGCTGAGGACAATATGTAAAATAATGTATTGTTCAAAGTTTTTTATGCAATGCTAGTCATTCGAGGTCATTTTAAGGCTCTCGATGTCCTGGTTGTAAGCTCACGGCTTCTGAGTGGGAGGGCTTCAATTTCAATATCCGATTCCATGGAAGAACCGTCGGTTTTGTGGGTGTGGTGTACTTTGAATCCATCACGGTCAAATTTTCTCTTGTTTGTGTGGAGTGGAAACGAGGAGAGGAAGGACCAGCTCCAGTGTCACTCTCTTCATCTGAGTACGGCTTAACATTATGAGGTCCATCCCGCACTAGTGTTGCTTTGAAATGTTAATATAACTTAATTGAACTAAACTCATGATTATTTTGTACCATG
>JAPMOQ010013993.1:181090-200963 GCA_026543055.1 Argiope trifasciata
AAGTATATAATTTTGTATTCAAAATGCATAAGGAAAATTCAAAGTGTTGTAGTACAATATTACTTTCAATTCCACATTTTGTATGAATTATTGAATCAATTTTTCATTCAAGAAACTAAATTTTCATCTATTTTGAAATAAAACACCTGAAACATTTTGAAGCAGAAAGTTAAATGTAGAAATATTTAAACTAATTCTTGATTTCATAATTAAATTTCTCAAGCAATTAATAAACTGAAAATAATTTTCACTTTGCTCCAAATTCATATTTAAAAAGTTAATTGTTTTAAACTCTGTTCCTTAGCGTCTGAGTTACACTGATGAAAATAAGCCTCTTCTCATTCACGGAAGTTTATTTAATTAAAAATACATCCCAAAAGCAGGTGCTTTTCTGGATATCCTAATGTCTTTAAAATTAATTTAAATCTTGAATTTTAATTACATTTTGAGTTAATTAAATCACTCTTAATTCTCAAAGAGCTAAAAATGAAATTAAAATTTTATTCAACGAAGCGCTATTCCATGAATAAAAAAATAATCATCCGAAAATCTGCTTTGCACTCAGAACTTTTATTAGAAACATTTAGGGAAATCTGATTCTTATTCTGAAATTCATTTTTAATATACTACTTTTTACTTTAAAATTCTTTTTCTTAAGTATATTTTTCTTTTGTTCTTGATTGCTGTATAACTAACAAGTAAATTCAGGAGAATACTAGTTGAATGATATAGTAATGTTTATGCATATTAGGCATTTAATTTCGGTAAAATCCTATTTTAGCCCACCTCTGGGGACTTTTTCAAAATCTCGCCAATTTTTCAAAATCTCACCAAATTGAAAGTATTTGAAGTATTCTCTTCAGATTGTCAGGGTTGCCATTTTGGAATCCTTATCGCTGATTATTTGGCGAGATTTTGAAAAAGTCGCCAAAGGTGGGCTAGAATAAGATTGACCCTTAATTTCTTTGCAGTGTATAAGTTCAAGTTAAAATTTATACTAATTAATATGAATATGAAATATTTTTATGAATGATCTCATCAAAAAATTAATATTGAACCGATAGAATTCCAGTAATATGTTCAAAAAATGGTTATCTTTAATAATTTAGGAACAATATAAAACTTCAAAACAAAACATTTCCAGATTAATAAAAATTAAAATGTAGTTTTATCGTAGAATTATATAAATGGAACACACCTTTGATTAAAATTAATATATTCCGGAGTATACCAAACAACGATTTAAAAATATTTGATATTAAATACCTATAAATATTTCAATCTAAAGATTATAAACCCAATCAATATTTCAATAAAATGATTAAGGGGTTAAATTAAAGGATTAAAGGGTTATTTAATGTGTATTAATTAATACTCATTTTAAGTCATGAAAGAACATATCTAAACCCACGCTTACATCAAAAAGATAGTTTCTCAAGTAATGGCCATAAATAGTGGCACTTATGCTCTGAAATGCTGAATCTCTAGTATATCAAAAAGAAAAATGATATAAAATATGAATTTAAATAATTCATTTCATGGAAGAAATTATAACAATACTGCTGTGAAACCACAAATTTGATTGAGACTTCAGTCAGCAGTTGTAGTGAATGGAATGCCTTTTTGAAACCTGGAGGGTTACAGAAACTACAGAGCTCGTAGCTATAAAATGCCGCTTTAGGAAGTGGTTGTACTCGAACGGCAAATGACGAGATTCCACAAGTAAATAACTATATATAAGACAACAGAATGAGTTATTCTTATTCATTTTTCTCGTATATTAACTGAATTGACTCTTTTCTATTCTTTGTATGATGGACTGAATAGGCTCATCATCTTGTGTTTGGTTGATTTTATCCAAAATTTGATTTGATTTGATAAAAAAGATTTCATTTCAAGATTGCATATTATTTAATGCATATTCTTTATTTAATCCATTTAGGCTTGGATTTATTAATTTCTTAATATTTATGATGTACATACAGCCAGTCAATACAAAAATAGATTTGCTCCAAAGTTTGATATGCATCTATATTGATGATGATTTGATTTCTGGATTATTGGATTTCTTTGGCTTTTTCTGGCGCAAGAGCCATGGTTTTAACAATGCAGCGTCAAACAAGGGATTTGCAATGAAGAACCATAAAGAAGCAATACATTTGTCTCGTTTTTATTCTTTCATGCTGACACGCCTACATACGAACGACTTAATGTGCTTCTGAAAGACGATAACCTTAGAATCTTAGAGCAAATTCCGACTATAAAATGTATTTAGTTATTATAGTCAGAAATAAACTTTTTTTTTCAATCGAAGAGCTCAAACCCTCGGATGTGTATCAAAATGGCAAAGATGACTTTTTTCATGTTTTATAATTTTATTTTAATACATAAGAGTATACATTAGAGTATTGGGATTTAGTATCGGAAATTACTCAACGCTCTAAAATATTTTCTGTAATCTTTTATATATGTATTTGTGTATTATCAACTGCACAGCCACTGACGATCGAAGAACTGAAAATAATTACTGGCGTGAGATTTTCGGTGGTTAACCATTATAAGTACCAGAACATCGAATGTGTATTTTGACACTTTTTTCTTATTGGTTGACATCGAAATTTGAGATATGATGCTTGTGTAATGTAGTCAGTAGATCACCAATTTCTATTTATTCATTTTGATGTCTTTTCAAATTATTGCATTTACAGGATTATGAAATTACAGACTGAAGACTGGTACAGTTAGTTGATGATTTTGATTCAAGATATGATAATTATATGTTTAGTTTCTCCACAATTTTATTCGTTGGATCTCTTCATTGAAGTTATCTTGTAAACATTAATTCGGATCTCTCTTTCCACTTTTCTTCCTTCCTTAAGTTAATAGTGAATCCCTAGTTTTATGACTTAATGTTAATATGATCGACAGTTATGCTCAACATAAGTTGTTTGTCATTCTCACATCAATTTAGTTGAACTGAAGATTAAAGGCCACTGAGCCTAGGAGCTTCAAAACAACCCCCGATATCATTAGCATTGGCATAAATACGGAAACTAAACAGACAGATTAGACTTCCTCTTCATTTCTTCCATTCAAAATTCAACAAAAGAATTTATGTATTTATAACAAAGACCATATACCATATATGTAAACGATGCGAGTTTTTGCAATATTTGTAATAGAAAATAATAAATAAGGATACAGATGATCGTGATTTATTTTTGACTGACCATTTATTGGGTACAATTATTTCCATTATAAAATTAAAAGGAATCTAGCATAAAATTGCTAATCTATATTTCGGAAAATAAAATTTATTTCGTTTGACAGAAAATTATTTCAAGAAATAATTCTCAGTAAAAATAGCATGAAATAGTTTTCTGAAGTACATAAATTCTTTAAAAAAAGATGCAGTAAAAGATTTATGTTGTGATAATTAGTTACAATTAATTGGAATGCAATCAAATCTGTTTTCGGATCTAATATAATGCTCTTAAAGATCAAAAGATTCACCAATCAATTTAAGTACTCCTTAATTATGTGCACGACAGGTTTAATTGCGTCATAATTAATTCAAGTACAAAGATATCTGGAATTCAAGTGCCATCTCAAAGATCGTTATCAGTTCTTAAAATTGATTGGGGTTATATATAATTAAAAGCGTAAGCTATTCAACATGCTAAGTATTGTTTAATAATTGGGAAATAAATAATATTAAAATAACTTTGTTTCCCATTCTTCATGAAGTGAAAATGCAATTGGAAGAATTAAGAAGTACTTCGTTAACCACCTTATCAGCATTTTAAAATTTTCAATAATTATTATTTTTGTTGTCAAATTGTAACGACAATAAAATCTATCTAATTATCACACATTTTTGTTTAAATGGAATTACTTCTAAATAGGAAATTTTATAATTAGTTTTTCAGTCATCTATTAACATGCTCCGTTTAAAAAAAATTTTACATAATTGAATTTCTATCCACAATGCTTTATCATATTTTGAACTTGATTCCAATCTGGTTTAGTCACCTGGCAAAATATTTGGGAACAAATAATTTCAAAACAAATAAAATAATGGATAATTAATAAATGCGCAAAACGAGAAGTTGTTTTTATTAACTATCAAAAAGTAGTTATTAAAAGATTTTTATTAAATTTATTTCAGCAATCACTCTTCTAACCCTAATTTTTAAATATTTTGTGAATTCATATTTAAATAATTAATAATTTTTCAAATATTTCTTTGAATATAGTGAAGTGTAGTTTCAATTATATTAAAGAGCCTGTACATAAGTATGATTATAGTTAAAGATAAATTTAAAATCCCTTTTCCTTTCTATTATGCATTTTCCTTAGAAATTCATGTGGAAATGTAAAACCCCAAATGAAAGAATCGAGTCTCATTTTAAAACTAACAATTTAGTAATTGCTTTATTTTTTCTGTGATATTAAGGTATCCGATTATGTTACAAATACTGGTTATCGATCATAATGGCGAATTTTTGTTGTTTCTTGTAGTTCAGACTTTCCAAAATTTTTATCTTTTCTAGGAATTGGAAGGTCTGACCTATCATCCAGGCTCACATATTTTTCAGCTAAAATTGTCTTTAATTTCAATCTTCTAAAAACTTTATTGGTTATAAAAATTCTCCACCGTTAAATGATATCTCAAAAACTAATAAATGTATTTAGATAGAAATTTCAGAGTGTGGTTCAAATAATATGGGCAATGAACTGAACCAAAAGTTTAATTGTTGGTAAAATAATTTTTCATTAATAGGTGTTTTAAGAAAATTAAATTTTGAATTTAGGAAAAAACATGCATATCTAAGTATATTTTCACCTATAACTTCTTTGCATCTCAAAATTTTTCTTAAATTTTGGTTCATTTCATTCATTATTGTATTCCATAACTTGTATAGAAAGAAAAATACGACTGTTGCATTAAAATTTTGTGTAAAGTATTGAGCATTTTGGTTAAATTTCATTAAAATGTATTACAAATTTTACTATTTCTCAAAATATATTATATTTTCAATTTTTTGGGGGGCATTTATAGTGTTTTGTATTATAATTGACAACACATCCAAAGCTAAAATTTTAAATAGTTTTTAAAAAAATCCCATTTTTCAAATTCTTTCTTCCGAACGTTGTAGGAAACTTAATTTATCGAAAAGATTATATAATGAAAGATATTTTCTTGCCATTTTTATTAACTAGTTGCCTTTGGTGACCAGATGGTATGTCAGAATCAATGTTTTCTAAAATTTAAGAATTTTAAATTTTTTTCCCTGTATTATCAGTCCTGATATTTTTAATATTTCTTTATATAATTCTTACGATTCATGCTAAAAAATATGATCAGATGTTTCTAAAAAATTTAGAAAAAAAAAGAAAATAGAGAAAAAAATATTCTTTTAGTAAAAACGTCAGTTCATTGAAAAGATTTTTTTTTTTTTAACTTTAAGGTAAAGTAAAAAAATGCTGTAAATTTTAGAAAATTATCGTTAAAAACGCCGACATTTAGCTTAAATTTGAATTAAATTTCAAAACCACAAATCCGAAATGTACTTTTCTTATCCTTCTGTGTATATATACAAGCCAAGTTTTATATAAGTCAATATTCTATCAAGTATGACGTCAATGGACAGACACACGCAATTATTTTTACTACTTAATTCTGTATTGATGCACTTAATTATTTCGTAAATTGAGGTCAGTAAAATAGAAAGAATACTTCTTTGTTTTTGTTTGAAATAAAAGAAATTGCCTTATCAATCAAAGCAAAAAGTATAATTTCTTTCGTACATCCTCGAATTTTGATGCCATAAAAATAAAGGCTTCAAATTACCAGGTTCAATTACTTTATTTCCCTTTAATATACAAATCGAATATACTTATTCCATGAATTCAAAAAATCATCTGTTAATTCCCTTCCGCATAATATAGCAAGTAAAGAAAACAATTAAAAATATCTGTATCATTTGAAGTAGAAGATCAAGCTAAGATAATTTTAAATACTTAGCAAAATATTATTTATTTAATTTACAAGCTTTGTAAGTTATTGAAATAAAGTACTTGCAAATGTCAGACTTAAATAACAACTATTTAAGATTGTGATGGTTTATGAAATATTGTAGCAAAATAACAATAAATTTGAAGATGTACAAAATAATGTCGAACAGTTGAAGCAATATTTTTTATTTGTATAAACTAGTAAACTTCTTTTAGACTCAGTCATATTCTTGAACTTATTTGACAAAAAAAACATAATTAGATCCCTTCTTTAATTTTTGGTGCGCCCACTGGTGTTGTGTGGAGAGGGGGTACCAGCTCAGATACCGTCCTCGTCATCTGACCACCGCATAAAATTCTGAGATTCGTCCCAAAGTAGCCGTAAAAATGGGGCTTTAATATAACTGAGCTAAACTCCGTTGATTCCTGAGAATTTTTATTTCATTTAATTAAAAAATAATTATATGAAATTATTCATATTTTAGAAAATCACTTTTGTTGAAGGTATGTTCTAAATAAGTGGCTTAATCTTAGATCAAATTTTCTCTAATTTTGTTATAAAATTTTATTGAAAATATTGTTTACTTTTGCTATACTTGTTTTATTTTATCTGTATAAATTTCAAATATTTTAAATTTTCGTTCTTAATAGATTATTATGCATGTGCTAAAAATAACCCATAAAATAACTCTTGAAAATGTAAGAAAATATATGTTATGCCATTGAAATTCCCAAACTATCTCATAAACATTTGGTTCCCGTTAAGCAGTATGAAAATCTAACTAAATTGTTTATCAGAATCCAAATCAATTATTCGCTGAAGGTTTTCCAATTTATCTTGAAGCTTCAAGAGAATCGAGTATCCTTTTCTTATCAAAGCAGCTCATTATTGGATACTATTACGATAAACTGGGAAACAACATTCATGGCCAATCTAAAAAAAAAGCAATAAAGAAATTATCTTGTTTTAGCATCTGACTGAAAAAATATAAGACAAATTTCGACAAATAGAAATTTGAACAAAAGCAAAAAAAAAGGAAAATAACAGTTTCAGAAAGAAAGCATTTATTCTATCTAAGGATAAAGTGTAAGAGCATTTGGATTTTCATTAAGTGATGTATTTTTAGCTTAATAAAATTTTCTAAATTTAATTAAAGCGGAAGATTCAAATTATTCAATTCCTGGTATTCTTAAACTGAATTCATGGTTTCTGACTTAACTTTAATTTTTTCCTACTAAAATGTTTATTTTCTCTAAATTAATGGAATTCCTATAGAAAACATTTCAATTAAATTTATTTTATAAAGAAAAATTCAAAAAATTAAATAAAATTTTCCATGAATTTCTTTAAGTTTTTTCTTTTTCTACTAGAATTTTAATCGTTTTTTGTTTTTTTTTGTTAAGTATATACATTCCTTCATGCAGCAAAAAAAATTAGTACATTCTTATACACCTTAACATGCAAATGAACAATGAATAAGATATCGCATATTATTTTTTTTCACAGAATGTGTAATTAAGAAAATAAATGAAATAGTAAATTTAATTTAATAATATTTTTTTCATTTAAATACATAAACAGCGTAAAACATACTATGATCGTTGCAAAGTTAGTAACTTTTGCCATCGAATAGTCAGTTTCTGCATTATTTCTTCGAAGAAAGTGTTTACTTTAGCTAGAAGGATGATGCAAGATGGTTTCAGGGATCCTAGAGTTTTGTTCCTTATACATAATTGCCATATTTGTAAATATATAAATCAAAAGATGTAGTTAATGGCTTTTTAAAAAGGCTTAATTTGCTTTAATAAGATGTCGAAACTTGCTGTTAAATGAAAGCTTAAAAATTTGTAGTTGGATTAAATCCTAGTTAAATATTATTACTTTAAGTAAATTTACACTTCAGTATCTTGGAATAATAAACGTATCAGTTAATCTCAGGAATTCAAATATAATAATGAAACATCAGAATGTTAATTTAATTGTATATTAACATTTCTCATAATTGAAAAGAAAATAGAATGTTTCTATTTTAAAGGATTTATAACCCAAAGGCTTATTTTTTATTTTAAAATTAATAATTTGAATTTTGAGAACAGTTATTGAAATAAAGTATGGAGGCTTAGTATCGTTTAAAGCGAAAAGTATTTTTTTGGAATTTCTTGATATACTTGCCTTCAACTAATAATTTTATAATTCGTTTAGACTCTAATAAAAAAAGCTTTTCAAAGATGACAAATATGAGGAAATCTCGAAGCACATCAAAATATCAAATTGCGGCTGAGATTTTTACTTCTTTTTACACAATGAAAAGAAAAGGTTAGGAAGAGAAACAAAACTATTAACGAATATAGACAGTCAGAACATAAAAAAAGGATTGGAGAGAATTTAGAATTTTAAATGTTGACTGCAATAGAATTTATACTTTCTGGAATAAATCGTTTTACAGTTGATTTTTGACTATTCGCCTTTTTTCGTTAAAATTTTTTTAAATAATCCAAAAATAATTGCAGTTTCATTGGAAAAAACTGCTTTAATATATTAAAAAAGGAGCAAAATGCCTTTTATTAAAAAAGGTAAAACAACAGAATATTTGAAAACTCTAACTGAAAAATAAAGTTCAAGAGAATTCCATATTGCATCATGTAATTTTCCCCCACTTTCTTAATATACGAGATTACGAGGGGAATTAATGTATTTGAAAAAATTTAAATAACTTGAGAAGAATTATTTAATAACACTTTTTTACGAAACTAATATATAACAAAGAAAACAAGATTTTTATATATCTGTTATACTTTTGAAATTTTTATAATTTTCCATTGTCGCTGATGGGCCACGGTCGCCTGAAGGTAAAGTCGAAGCTTTTTAAAACCAGGGTCTTCATTCGAGACCCTATTCCACATAAGAATCTTCGTGAGAACAAGTTTTGTGCGCATTAAATCCGTGGGGCCTAAAACCCTCCAGCTGGTGTAGTATGGAAGTTTGGAGAGAGGTTGCAAAGTGAGATGTCACCTCATCATCTCAGACTGAGATTCAAAATTAATATCATCCCAGAATAACACTAGTTTTACTATAAAACGGGACGCTTATATAACATAATTAAACTAAGCTAAATTCATTGTTCCTGGCTTAGAGTTGATGAGCTTGTTTTTCCATAATTTAGATACATTATTTCAAATATTTCATTATTAAGATTTGGTTGTTACAAATATCACATGCACACGAAAGAAAAACGAAATCACGACGAGCGAACTATGAATAATAAATTCAAATTGAGAAACGAGACTGTGAACCAGTATCAAAATTAATTAAAAATCATTCACTGTTAACTTTCTGTTAATATGTTGCCTTTTTATATTTTTCTGCGCTTCTGTCAAGTGATTCATTAACGTTAAAGTATTTGATTTAATTAATTTAAACGTTCAAGGTTGCTATCTTATCTTCACAAGACATCTTAATGAAGGGCTCAGAGTAATCTTTGATAGTTACTCTTACTTTGAATAGTAAATAGTAATAGAGCATAATATTTCAGTTACATGAAGCCTGATAAATCGCTGTCTGTTATTTTGCCTAAAGAAAAATTTCAGTCAAATGATAAGAATCAGTAACAGTAAAATAATAAATTCATAGAATTAGCTAATATAAAAGGAATGTCATTTTTTAATATAGAGTAACTATCAATACAATGAATTGTCTGGAAGCTTCAGGAACATTTTATTTGAAATTTTTCCTACTATAACTAAACTGAATAACTAGTTTGAATGAATTTTAATGTTTGTACCTGAGTTTTCAATAGAGATGCTTTAGTTATTTGAATATACATCTTCAAATTTACTTTTGTGCCACTATGTGAAAATAAATTATGATAAATTTTTCAACATTTCTTAGTAAAATTATTATAAATTATTTCAAAATTGGGACTTGAAACATTTGTTGCAGTTTACTCGTCACATTTCAAGAAATAGAATACATCATTGTCGCAAAATAATTACTAGATCAGTACTTTTTGGTCATTGTAAACAGACAGTAAAATACATTCTAGGGTTTCATAATACATTTTCAAGATTTCCTAAATAATCGCTTCACAACAACTCGGTGTTATGATCAGTTGACGAAAGCATAAAATCTCAATTAATGGACAACCGTTGGGATAATTTGAAATATTTCTACCAATGAAATTGATTATATAATGAATTTTTGTCTTTTAATGTGTCTTTATTATGCACTGACAAAAATTTTGAATATTTCTCTTTCTCGTACAATAATTTTAAATAAAAAAATCATGAAATCAGGGAAACTCATTCCCAGTCAGTCCTACGAACTGTAATGTATATATCACCATAAGTTCATAATTTAACTAAATATACAGCAAAATTTTGTTTTTTTTATTATTATTTTTTAATATTAGTTTATCTTATTAAAATTTTGCAAATATTTTTGGGGAAATTCCAGTGTTTCAAATATTAAATGAAATGATTAATAAAATATATTAAATTTCTTTTAAATAAATAATTAAAAATAGAAGTTATTTCAAATCAATAGATATAATAATAGGAAATAATAGAAGTAATAATATGAACAAAATTCCACTTTTGTGTGCAGTTTCTATTTATATACGACTCTTTAAAAGGGCCATTAAGACCAGGAGGTTGAATTCATAAAATATTTTAAATTTAATATTTTAAATCAAGATTTTTTCTCTAAATATGCTGTTTACAAAAGAAAAAATGTACAAATATTTCGATTTTGTAATTTTTTCACAGTTCCATTTACTGGCTAGCATTAATTATAATTATTTATATTATTTAAAACATTTTTCTTTAATAGTATTGGGATTTTTTTATTTGACCACCATTAGAATGCACATCTTAAATAACATTCTTGTGATCACAAACTTCTATGAATGTATAATCAGATTTTTTAAATTTATTTGTAAAGGATCAGTAATAAATCGACATTTCAAAAAAAATCGAATATATCTCTTAATTTATTCAGAACTTTTTTAAAAAAACGTTTACGATCGAAAATCGAAAATCTTCATTTCTAAAAATGAGTTCCTTTCATGTTTATGTTTCAAAAAAAAGAATATAAAAAAGTTTAGAAGCAATTCAAAAAAGATATTACATCTAAATTGGATGTTTCATCATTCAAATTCTGGCAATATTCTTGACACTTTCTGATCCATCAATTTCTAAAAAGAAGATATTTTGATGTATAAGGTGCCTTTGTATGTGCATGTCCTATGACATAAAATAAACATTCGTTTCAGAAAACATTCAAAACTTAAAATAAGGAATAGCGCATAAAATAAGAATAGAAACAATTGTATTTGTTTAAATTTTCTATGAATACTGAACGCTTTGGAAATTATTTTTTCTTCCTTCATTTTTTTCTCATTCATAATTGTGATACATTTATTTAAAAAATAATTATAATAAATTTTTAATAATGGATAAGATAGCTTCAAAATATTAAAATAATAAGAAACAAAAATATATAAGAAAATAAACATTTTACAGTGTCCTTTTCAGAAATACATTTCTTGTATCTATAAAAATTACGGAATACAAATGTAAAAAATAATAATACTAGATTTGTTGTTTTATTTTTCAGTAGGAATGCTAAGTATTTTATATGATATTTGTTAATGCTTTTAGAATCTATGCTGTTATTTCTTAAAAATAAATAATGGTATTGATTTTTGACTTCAAATACGCCTATAAAATAAATCATATTAAATCATACGATCTAGGGAGACAATTAACAAATTTTCGAAATGCGACCTCCAGACTTTCATTATGTTTGAAAATTAAAATTTATTACAATTTAGTTTATTGTAATTCCAACATATATTTGACTTTGACTGGTATTCTGCTGAAATTTTCAGTTAAGAATTTTTATTTATGTGACTCTGAAATTAGAAGGATAAAATAAACCTTAGTTCCTGTATGCACAGTTTTAAAAGTTATTCTTATATAAATTTATATTCCTCCCAGTTTTTGTAATTTCAAATTCTAAATATTGTTTAATTTGATGGCAAACAATCAATAAATTTCGTTTAATTCCATTGAAATTGCATATTGTGTGTGGAAAATTTCGAAAATTTTCGAACGCAAATCTCGCGGAATAAACGTTGATTTTTTTCCAAAAATAAAATTAAATACTTTTCATTTCATACAAAGTTATTTGTGGAGGTGCAAACCCGCACAGATTGCGATATTTGGGACATACTTTTTTTCATAAATTTCTGTTTAATTCCCTAACTGCTTTTTGGAAATATTTTTAAATAAAAAATGTCATTTTAAGGATATTCTTTAAAAGACTGGCATTTTAAAAAATATACATCGAATGCCTCGGGAAATAATTAAAAAATATCTAAATTCAAAAATGACATGCTTTTATTTAGTACCTGTTTATTTAAATATTTTATATTAAATTGAATTGAATTTCTCTTCGGGAAAAAATAAGTTTGAATTTTTTTTCTTTTTTTTATTTCACATATTTTTTTTTTAATTTAAAAAGGATATTCTACTTTTTATCTGATAAATTTTATTAAGAAACGTTTCTTAAATGGAAAAATATTTAAAGTTATTTTTAGATATCCTTAAAAAATAAAATAAATTCTAAAAACTACTGACCCTCAATCTTTTGTATTATCAAAATCAATATCTTAGTTAAAATTCAAAGAATAGCAATTATTAAACTTTCATTTTATTAACTAATTATTCCAAGAAGAAAATGTATCTCATTGAGAATCATTAAAATTTTAATGTTTTCATTCTTCACTGACGTTTTTATTACAATCTTCATTATAATGTTAATGTATTTTCGCAGAATTCCTCTGAAAAACTGAAATTAATATATTAAGACTGAAATCAGGTCATGAGAGTCAAAAAAACTAATGTTTGAAACTTGATTTAAAATATCTCCTTATAATCACGTTAGTTCTAGGAAAAAGACAAATCATTCTAAGAAGCTACACTATTTATGAATTTTTCATGTGATATGGTAATAATTTGAGTGTAAAATTATAATATTTTCTTGATTAATATTTCTCAGAACTTAAACAAAAATAGAACTCGGCATTAATGTAAAACTGCCATGACTTTTATAGCTTTTGATATTTTGTATGTCTTTTGAACCATGAACAATTATTTATTTAGATTGTCTCTTCGAGCACAAAATAACTAGATGAATTTAAATCTAATAATGAAATGAATTTATAATTCAAATCTAAATCTCTGCTGCCACCTCTACCTGTTAAAAAATTTCAGGAAGTAGGAAAAAATATTTGTACTCCAGTCACGTGCATTTTAATGCTACCCAAAAAATTAAAATGGCGTTTAAGATATACAGAATTTTTTTTACTAAATTTTACTCATAATTTTTTTTGTCTTTTCTTAAAACTATTTTTTTTTTCGAAAAATTCAACTAATTCAATTTAAATTAAGATTTAATAAGAACATTAGTTTTCCAATTCCACTCAATATTTGATTTTTTATTGAAAGTTTAAGCATTTCATTACCTTTCAAAATATGGCTGATACGGTCCTAAGTATTTCAGTATTCATTTTTGAAGGTCATATATTGTTTTAGTATTTTTAAGTGAAATTTGATTTCATTGGCAAAAGCATTACTTTCTTAACAAGTTTGAAAATTCCATGCGGAATATCTTATTATTTCATGTAGACATTATTTAGCAATAATACAATTTAAAGAGCAATAGAACGGAATATGAAATTCCGCTCCCTTTTATTCCAGATCAGCACTCAGTAGTATTAAATTATTGTAGATTGTTTCAGAGAAGATAAGCAGAAGGAGGACAGTCATCGGCATCACTTTCAGCATCTGTACAGAATGATTCAATAATTCTTG
Organism: Argiope trifasciata; assembly: GCA_026543055.1. Classification (NCBI taxonomy): domain Eukaryota; kingdom Metazoa; phylum Arthropoda; class Arachnida; order Araneae; family Araneidae; genus Argiope; species Argiope trifasciata. Next base: position 194,984 of record JAPMOQ010013993.1, read on the forward strand.
TAGGGAAGTGGTTTAATATTCCTTTCAATCTTAAGTACTAGCTGGTGTCCGGCGCGTTGCTGCCACTGAAAAAATAATATTAAGTGCAATCTATACTTATAATAAAGCTCAATGTGTGTGTGTGTGTTGGCGCTCTACAGGCCAGACCGTTGGACCTCCAGCTACCAAATTTGGTACATCTATACCTTGGAGGTCCGGAATGTGCACCTCGGAGCCCTTTTTTCGAATTTTTAATTAGGATTTGAATTAAGTAAATTTTAAGCGAAATTTGACGTTTTTCCGCTATAACTTCCGAAAATATGATCGCATAAACATGATTTTTACATCAATTTAAAGATTAAAAAATTAGCCTTCTAATGATATCAGTGTTTTAATGCATAATTTAAACGTGTATTTTTAACGAATTTTTAAAGAAATACTTTAACCATGCTTTTTTAGCTCGTGATTAGATAAAATAAAAGAATACCGGAAGTTCAAATAAAAAAATTTACCATCGCAAAATAAATCTACAGAAATGCAACTTTTAGCACGTGACAAGATAAAATAAAATAAATATAAAATTTGATATTTTCTTTAAAAAATAAATGCAAAGCAAAGGTTTCTACAATCGTTTGCAATATCTATATCATTAACTCAATAAATCTTCTTTATTTACGGTAAACCTGATTGAATTTAGACAGGATATGCATTGAAATCCGGACTTAATGGCATATTTATGTAATCGTTTGCAATATCTGTATCATTAATTTAATACTTTTTTCCCTTTCTCGATTTCTTTAAAAAAACATATTTAATATTTTGGCAACATCATCGAATTTTTTTTAATATTTTGGAAGCATAACCGATTGTTAAAACTGACTGATTCATAAAATTAAAGAATATTATTAGAAAAAGGTGTACTTTTAGAACTTTCCGTCCGTCATCTTAAAGAAAATATTAATTTCAGGTCAATCAATGCCTGGAATTACTTCAAGGCTAATGAATATGTGATTTAATTGAAAATTTTAGAACTCTTTACTCATGGCGAACCAGCTGGTCGCCAAAGGCGGCAAGTCAATCAATAATTTGGCAATAATTTTTCAAAATAAGATGAAATGTTCGGCAGTATATAAAATACGAACAAAAAAATATCCTTTTTTATATTAGATTTATGCATTTTTTAGAATTGTAAAGCTTGGTATTCTTTCAGAATGGTAATGAAAGAAACTATTTATTGTATCTCTTTGATATTCATTCATTTGATATTAATTCAGAATTCCCAAGTTTAATTTTAGAAAATTTGATTTAAATATTTTTTTCAAAATTTATTTCAAATATAGAAAATATATTTATACTATAAAATCGTACAGATAAAAAGACACTACTTTACGAATAATAGACTGTGTATTACTTAAATTATGTATCTAGAAATGAGGAAATTTCTCTAGTTTCTATAAAATACATTAAAAAATTTACTTACCAAAGCAAAGCATAAATTCATATTTTGATACTTCAATAACTAGCCAGAAAAAAAAATCTACAAAATGATTTTTGAAAATAGTTTTAAATATAGATAAATTTTTTTTATGGCTTGTACATTTATTTATTTATTATCATGTTATCATTTAATAAACACTTAGATCAATAATTTAGAATCAGAAATATTATGGAATTTTGTGCACCCCTCTCGATCATTCCCAATTCCTGGATTCAATTTGCCATGTTTCCTGTGTTAAAATATAGTTGTTTGATTACAGCTACATAGTGAAAGGAAATCCCATATCATAGCTCGCCTTACACTGCATTAGTTCCAAGATAGGTGATGTGAGGAAGTTTGGAGAGGGTATTACCAGCTCAAGTATTGTCCTCATCATCTGACAACTTTTCAAAACTAAAGGGCAGTCTCAAATAATTTTGCTTTGGAACGGGAAAATCATGTAACTTATCTGGAATCTAGGGTAGTTTAAATACTGTCACCAAGATATAACTTAAGATGTTAACTAAAAATGAATACCTAAATGCCTTCGATAGCCTTGGAAAAAAATTTCACTCAACAGATATGACCCGCCATTGATGTGAAATTCATCTAATCCTTAACATTACTAATCCCAACAATGAAGCAAGAACCGTACCAATGATACCATTGAACCATATTATCCAAGCAATCATATTTGCGATAATAAATGTGAAGGTCGAAAGAAAAAAAAAGCATTTATACTTCATTCAGAAGACTGTGTTAATTTAAATTTTCAAGACTAAACGAGTAGCACAGCTTATGAAACCTCATTGTACAAAATTTTACTGCCATATTATATTTTTAAATATTCAACAATGCCATAAATTATTGTACAATATGTGTGCTACTTAAGAATACGGAAAAGAAAGCCTTTTTGAAAAATAAAAATAAAACTTATGTTCTCTGAAAAAGAAAGTAATATTAGAGAGTTAAATATTATCCTCGTGCATCTCTAAAAACATCACTTAAGTTAAAAAAGGAGTCATTTTGAAAAAAAATTATATTTATTACGGAATTTGCATTTTGAATTAGAACATAAGTATGAGAACATCACAATCACGTTATAATGACGTTTGACTTGACTTGAGAGGCTAGAATAATGATAATATAATGACTTGAGAGGACAACATTCACAGAAGTGTATTTAAAGTACTTAAGATGTAACATTATCTAAATAAATGCAGGTGCATTCATTTATTACATCATCATTTTATAAATAGTGAGGAATAACAATGTTTGTATGAAATTTGAAATAAATCATGAAACAATTAAACGCATCAGGAATAATTCGGTCAACTTTAATTATAGCACACACTTTTTTTATGAAAAATGTTTATTTTACTATTTTTTCAATAAAGTTTATTTCAAAAATGTAAGTAGAATAAAAAGAAAAAGTAAAAGTAAAATGACTAAAAAATACTTGAAAAAATAGTGAAAGTAAAATGACTTGAAAATACAGTCATAATTTTAGTAAGAGATAAAATGTGTCAAATTCCATTCAAGCTGACACTTTTATTTGTGTTTTAGATTAATAATCTATAAATATCCCAACAACTATAAGAAACTACACTTTTTTAAAGTATTTCTAAGAAATGCGAAATTCAAAATAGCTTTTCAGAATCTTGCAGCAAAAAAAATATGTAGCTAAAGTTAGTCTAACTTCTAATTATATATCTAAGAACATACATTCTTAATAAAATAAGTGAGTGTGTATAGTTTTTTTAAAAAAGATGCTGAATAATTTGGATAGTTGATACCGAAATAAAAGCTAATTCAATTTGTAAATAAACCAACCTTAAAAACTACGTATTCAGTTTATTTCTCGTGTGTATAAAGATAAAATAAATTTTTAATGAAACTGAAACAAAACTCCAGATGAAGCGGTTACTTTAAAATGGATTTTCGAAAAAGAATCAATAGAGTTGTCAAATGTCACTATTCCATTACCTTCCTTTTCATTATAGGAATCGAAATTATTTCTCTGAAGCTTCCGAACAAAATGCAAAATTTCAAAGCCAAAGAAACAGAAATAAAGAAAAGAAACTTAATCTGCCCTGGGAATACAATTTCTTTCTATCTTATAAACTGTATTTCAGATCAAATTTTAATCCAGATTAAATTCAATTTCTTTTGCAAATTGAATCTTAAGGACATGAGAATTGTTTATAACATTGAAGAAATTGAAAAAACGAAATAGTTATTTTCCATTTACTAAGAAATATTCGATAAAATATATGTTTTAATTCTGAAAGATTAATTTTTGCCTACATGGAAAATAAAAAATATTGCTTAAATTATGAAAGTTTTCTAAAACGGAGCATGGGTACATGATAAATATTTGCAAATCATCTTAAAATTTTCAATATTGAATGAAAATCATCAGTGATGGATATTTATAAAAAATATGACATTTTATGGAATTATTATTACTATTGTTAGTATTTTGGAATATATTCTATAATACTTGTTTAAAATGTAGTAACTGGATACAGTTTGTATTTAATGATACCATCTTCAATAAAATAAAGCGAACATATATTCTAAATTGTTAACAATGTTTTTCATATGCATAGATCACCCAGATACTTTTTTGAATTTCTTCTTTTTCTCAATACGAAAAAATTCTCAAAGCAACTAACAATATAGATTTTTTGTTGTTGTTCTTGTTTCCATTACAGATTTAGTAATCATTTAAATGTGAAATTTTTATTGCCTTAATGTATAAAAATGTTCCCGGAAAAAACTAATTTGAAACAATATAATCCTATAACTTCATTTTGCTTCAAAAAACACATTCAAAATGTGCCATTTAAAGACTAAAATGAAAGAAGTAAACCTAATATTTATCATTATTTGCATGGATTTAAATGTGTGCACATATTTAAGTAAAGATATAGTTTATCCTTTTAAATAAATATTTTAAAATGATAAACTATATCTTTTGTTATATTTGACTCACATTGTAAGATAACTGATTCTAAAATGGCTTTAAACATTTGATGACTCAGGTTTATACAAAGAATACTAGAATAAATTTCTTACTGGAATGCTTAACGCAGTTCATAGAATTGTTTATATAGTTTAGATATTTCCTAGTCGGCATCCTTTTCTAGGGATAGAGCGTTTTCCCCTTGATCTGGGCATTCCAGGTACGAGTCTTGATTCGGGCATGGTTGTTCTTTACGCTGTTTTCTATTCTTAAGGTGTTTTAAACAACTCCCACCGGTAAAAAAGAATCATGCAAACTTGTGTGTGACTGTCATCTTCACAGGAGCTAAAGTCATTACCCTCAGAATCATTACCCTCACATACTACTGCAAAACTCGGCTTAAATAGCTGGCTTCGTCAATGGGCTTGTCTAGGATAAATGCATGAGGAACAACAACAACAGCAAGATATTTCCAGTGCGATTGTCCATAGTAAAAATTATAACATCTCGGCTATCTATCTCGTACCGTGAATAGTGGTTTTTATTGAAGTTAGAGGCTTTCACATCACATCTGAAGTTCTTGGGTTGAGGAAGAACAGAAAATTGCTTAATAATACATTCATAAGTCGGCATAAAATTCTCGATATTAGGAAGGGGGATATTCATTAAACGATTGTATACTTGTAGTTGAAAATTGATAACAGGCATTTCAAACCATACTTATAATCACGAAGCAACACTTCAGACCCATTATTTCTGAAATCTACTGTATTTAACAGGTTCTGTTGACAGGACAACGGTTAATTCACTGAATACTTTAATATGATACCGATGAGTGGCTGCATTTCTTCCTTTTGTTTAAGCGCCATTTTTTCATAGTTATTCTGTCCATGTTTGCATTATGTACTTTTCATCTAGGAATACTGAACTTTATGAAAAATTGATTTTTTAAAACCTATTTGATAAAACGATATTTCTAAAAATTTGCTACGACATTATGCAGATAAATATACAATTCCATCAAATAATAATTCACTGAAAGGCATGGTGGTTAGGTCTTGACTTCAGAACCGGGCAGTTTCAGGTTCGAAACCAGATTCCAAGATGAAGCCGTGCAAGCAAGTCTGATACATATAAATTCGTCGGGACCAAACGTCCTCCCATTAGTGTGATGTGGAAGTACGGAGAGAAGGTGCCAGCTCAGATGCCGTCCTCGTCATCTGACCATGGTTCAAAATTACTAAGTCTGTACCGAAATAGCCATAGTGTTAATTTAAAAAGATTACAGATGTTATTTAGTTAGACGTTATTCTAACTAAACTAAAATAATCCCCTAAATTTCTTATGGATCTAAGGAAACATTGCACTTCATGTTCTGCTATTTTTTACTATCTCCCATGTTCGTCTGTCATTAAAAGGTATAAATCTACCCCGAGGAAGTAGGCAGAAAATATCAGAAAAAAATTGTAATGATAATATATTTTACAATTTTAAATGCATTACATACGGTTACATATATATACATATATATATATATATATATATGTAACCGTATG
>JAPMOQ010014014.1:0-11947 GCA_026543055.1 Argiope trifasciata
TCGACTTGATTCCTTCAACGCCGCAGACTGGTTGCCTTATACAGTGACGGAAGGCGGGGCTAAAAGCCTTCTAGAACAGTTAGGAGCATTCTTTAGGTATCTAATCTCCTAATGGACTTCTCGGGGAAATCCTATCCTCGCTGTTTCGGTTATTACCTATTTTGTCAGCAAAATCGCCAAATGGTCACCAAGTTTATCGCCAAGCTCTGGCATCACTGACATCACACCTAGGTGCTATTCAACACATCTTACTGTAAATCTTTCTTCATTACTATGACAGTATTAGCACGGGAAAGCAAAACCACAGGTAAGTAACAATATTCACGATATTTTTCTTATTTTCTTTCACAATGTAGCAAATTTGTACTATAATCAAATATATTCAAATCTAATATTTTGAAAAAAATCAATTTCAATTAGTACGTAAAATATTTTTTCTATATTAAGTGTAGAACCAGCAAATTTATTCGAGTTTCAATGCAAAAGAAATTTAGATTATTTCTGGTTCTTTACGATCGATGAATATTTAAATTCATCTAGCTTTAGAAGTTGATGAAATTTTTACATATAAAGGAATTTGGAATTATGGAACTTGATCCATAAAGGATATGTAGCAGAGCTAAAAGTTGATAACCCCTTTTAGACAATTTTTCATTTTAGGAAAAATGACTACATTTATAATGAAAAATATTCTTTAAGCAGTCATGAATTTTAAAGTTTTATGGGAGTTATACGGTTAAAAGTTTATAAGAACAGTTTCATTTATATATATCTCGTGAAGTAGATCTAAACCGTATTTCATGCCTTAAGACAAAAATGTATTTTCTAAGAACAATATTAGCATACGCATGTGCTATTTTTTTTGAATTGATATAAAAAAGTTGTATATAAAAATGAAATTCAAAGCAGATTTCCTTAAATTTGTTATATATGTGTTGTGTGCGTAGATAACATTAGACTTTTTTTCTGCCTCTATATTTAAATGTCTTGTGAAGTTTGTGGAAATACTAACATTTACTTTTCTTTCCTGAAGTAAATCCATGCATTCTTTAATATTTATATTTCTAGAAAGCTGTTTCTACGAATTGAACTCATTTTGAAATTTCTGTAAGTCCAACATTTAAATGACATTTAGCATATTCAGATATAAATGTTTGGAGTTCATGTTCCTTCAACTCGATATATTGTATCTCTCCCAGTAGATGGCTCCCTGGACAAGTTATATGTAATTTCTTGGAATGACGGATGAGATATGAGAAAATGAGAAAATAAAGAAAGTGAGAAAGAAATTAGAGAATGAGGAAGTAATAACAGATGCAGTTACAGTAATTGTGATGATGAGAAGATAACAAAAAGAATAATAGGAGAAAGCGATAGCAGAGGGAATTAAAACAATTGTGAAAATGATAAATTAATAATAACAGGTGAAATTATAATAATTGTGAGAATGATACAGTAACATCAATGAAAATATTGGGCAGAGCTTTTGATCAAATTTGCACTCTGCATTGTTTGGTTATGTGGTAGAAAGTTATTTTTAATATGCGCTATCTTCGTCACATATAATCCTTAAAAAATGACAACTTGTTTTTAAGCACATTCTTTATTCTTATACGCATTGACTAAAACAAATCCCATTTTAACGAATTTATCAGATAAAGTCAACTAAATTAATGGCTACCAACCCAAAGGTTGCGAGCTCGGCCTTCGCTATGACCATTAACAATGTTGGTGACCTCGTGCGATAAAAATAAATAAATCTGCAACCATCATGCAGCTGTTATGGAGTCTTCTACCAGAATAAAAATAAATACAAACGCGATAAATTATCCATCAATAAAATAAATAAACAAAGCTGATGAATAATCAACCGATAAAAATGGATAAGGCATGCATTAAATTTAACAACCAATATAACACCACTAAAACAGCAACAAATAGCAGTCGTCTCACATCCGACTCAATGGAGAGTAAGTGTTGTAGTGGAAGCTTTATAAGCCAGGTAACATCCTGAAGATTGAGTGGTCACTTTTGTCTTGTGGTCTTGTTATCTGGCGACGAACCCAAACAATCAAAGTTCAATCCTAACTATTTACAAATGTATATATTTCAGTAATTTGTAACGGTTTTGAAAAAAAATTCTGTAAAAATAATTTTTTTCTTTGATTGGTAGTTGCAAAGATACATAATTTACAGCAGCAATTTAATTTTTTTAAAAATCCAGACTCGCTGTTGAAATTTTGCAAATTAAGATGTTTATGATATGTTTATTGGCAGACATTTTAATTCCCACTCTTCATAGTCCCATCTTCTGAACTATAATAACACTATCCTGAGCCTAATATGATGGATTTCGAATTACCACAACAATCTGTTTTTTTTTATTCTTTAAACTTCTGTTCGAGGTTAGTAAAAGATTAATTGGAAATATTCTGTGCCTTCAATAAATGTTATTACTGTTAACAACATTTATTGTTACATTGTGCTTTTATTCTTGTGTGTGTGAGACATAGTTATGGAAACTCTAACTAGCTGATTATAAACGCAACTTACATTGTTAATTCATAGGATTACACAAGCAGTTGATAAACCCAAAACACTAAATATGTATGAAGTAAATCCATTGCTTTATCAATGTTTGGACTTTTTTTAAATCCCTAATTGAATTGAATAATGTTAGTTTTGTTATTTATTAGAAATGGTTGGTATTATTTGTTTCAAGTTAGGTTTTATATGTAACCCTTGTTTTAGTTTATATCGGCAAGATTTATTTTTAAATTCATTTATTAATTTTTCTTGAAAAAATCTTTCATTATACTTATCTTAAATTGTGTTGGAAATCTATATAAAACTAAATGAAAAGTTACGATATAGAATTTTTTCTTTAATAATGGTCGATACTTTATTATTTAGATTAAATATTAAAAATAAATAAATACTTGCCAAGATATTTCCTTTAAAGTAGGGAAATATATTTTTATCATCTTCATTGATTAACTTATCTTTGGAGTGTTATCAACTATAACAAAAGTCATGTCAATGACTCTCCGAACAGCCCGAAGGAACACGGATAAGTAATACTGAATGACAAGATCGCCGCAACAGCAAAACTGGCTAGACTTGTGGTTGATTCTGAAAAGCATCACCGACCACGGTATAACCCTTCCCTATACGTCCTGTCAGGGAAGAATCCAGATACTTATCTTGCAACCAGAATGCCAGAAGCTTTTCAACCGCATTTCGATTTGCCTCTCCGGAGGGTATCAATATTAAAAAAAGAAATGTACGATATAAACTGTTTATATATCTTTAGATAAAAGTGATAAGATGTTCTTAAACAGCATAAGTTAAATTATTTTAGTAATTCCACATTACTTCAGAAATCCCATATACGCCTTATAGATAATTCTTTACATGAATATTTTGTCACATTTAAATAGCTAGTATGAAATTATTTATTAAAAATAATGCTATGTATTTTACAATTTTCTTTCAGATTTAGGATTATCCAGACTTAAATTAATAACAACTCATTTTTTAAGTTTTAGATATAACTAAACAAAAGAAATGTCTTTTTCATTTAATTAACTTTGAAGCAAAAGGAAGCAAGTAGTATAGTTTGAAAGTGTATTTTAGTTATTAGCAAACTCATAAAAGTAATAGTTTTTTTGTTATTAAGGAGATTTCCACAAAAAATAAAGCGGTAAAACCTTTTATATAAATAAATTTAAATTTAAATTATGTAATTTTTAAATACATTGTAGTCATGATTCATAAAAGAAACATTTTTAATACATATATTGTTATTAGAGAGATGTTCATATAAAAATCAATCTTATAAATGAATATGAATCGAAATAAACATTTCACTCAACTTTTAAGTGTATTTTCGTTATGTTTCGTAAAATTGATATTTTATTTGTGGTAATTAAGAAGATATCCATACAAAATAAAGTAGTACAGCATTTTATATAAACAATTTTTATAAACCATTTTATGAATCAAAATTGGAAATAATTATGTATTTTTAAATATAATTTATTTATGATTTATTAAAGCACTGCTTTACTAATTTATTGTTATTTGGGAAGTATTCGCATGAAAAGTGTAAAAAATATAAATATAAATAAATAATAAATATATTTGAATCAAAACTAAATAAATTTGAATCAAAACAGATTTTTTATAACAATTAAATGGATGTGAAACAAATTAAATCCTTTACATTTCAGTAAATACATTTTCTTATGAATGATTTACATTAAAATAAACGAAGCAATTAATTATACAAAAATTTCCTATATTCAAGAAACTGCTTTTAAATCTAAAAAAAGTTTTATGTCTAAAATTTAGATAAATGTTTTATTGGATATGAAATTATTACACGCTGCTGCTGAAAATATATGCATTCTATTCTGAAAGGCAAGTATTCTCCCTTTAAGATTCTCATCGAAAAAGTCAAATTTTTACCATTTTCTCTCCGAGTTCCTATAAAGAAAACTAGCACGAGATATTTTTTACTTAATGTAGAACTTTGTAAATTCTATATTGACAAATGGTTCCTTTCCAACAATTTTGACACAAAATCCACTAAAAATTGTCATGTTCCACAAACTTTCTTGCAACGTATCTTATATATACTTCAAAAAACAGCAACTGTATTCATGAAAAATGGATTTTAGACTTCTCCTATCATGGCGAAAATTATGTACTTCAAATATGATAAATATAATCTGTCTTCTTTCTTATATTTATATACTGGTATCATGTTAGGTATTATTTCAGGATATTTTATATAATAAATAAAAAGAGTGACACAGTTCCTTAACAAGTATAACTCTGTCTTTGTTTAAAAAAGCAGCCATTTAATTTTGCTCTGATTTAAGTGATAGGAAAGCTGCTTTTAAGGAAAAAGAGAATTTTTAAAACTTTTATTTGACAGCGTCATTTATCTTCCTTGGTAACGATTGCTTTCTGCGTCATTTTTCGACGGCTGTCGTTTTTGAACATAATTGATGAAATAGTGTAAGATTAACAATTGGTTGAAAGAAACAAAATAAAGTTGACTCTTACATCAGAAGGCATATTATTTTTATTATACCTGTTCCTCAGAGTTTTTTGGGGGATATTGTGTTTTATTAATACACTTTAGTTGATTGATTAACACCAAACCTTTAAAAGTGAATCAAGAATTTTCAGAAGTAAAATTTAGCGCCAAACTGCTTTGAGAAAATTTATGAAACGTGTACTTACTCTTAAAATGTTTTGGTTTTCTTTTGTGATAAATGATGAATTTTGAATCCTTTCAAAGTAAATTCTTTAGATTTTTTGTATACTAAAAATACATTACATGAGCTTTACTCCTATCCATAACTTTTATCCTGAGATTTCATAAGATATCAGGTTCCTTGCAACAGCCTGAATAATAATAATAATAATAAAAGAAAATGTAATGGAAATCAGAAACTACAGTTGGAAACTTCTTAGATACATGATAAACTTGTATTCTTGATTTATCAATCTTTACAATACTCTTTTATAATTTACAAAGGATTATTGAGCCTTGAGTCTTTGAATTATAATTCATAAATTCTAATATCAGTGAAATTCTAATATCAAGAAGTGATGTTTTAGCAACTGTTTTAACAAATTCTATGAGTACACACTGGCACAATGCAAAAATGTATTCTTATTTATCAGTTAGCCTAGTTTTCGAATGCTGCAATGAAATTGTTGCTGTTGTTGTTTTCTGTTAAAATTACAATCTTTGGAGAATCATGGGTTTTTTTATTTAAGAAATTTAAAAAAAATGTTTGAAAGCTGCTGTTATATTCTGTAAGTAATATATAATTTAACGATAAATCATCCTGTTATTTATAGATTCTAATTTATTATGTTAAAAGTAACACGTCACAGAGCTGTAAAATTAACCATCCTCTCTTGTTCTTTGAATTACAATCATATCGTATGTAATAAATCACTGATTCAAAATTTATAATTTTAATTATTGTTGTTTTCATCATGTCACAACATGATTATGCATAGATAGAAATTCTGAAATACATATTCTAAAGCTATAAAGTAAGATATTGCATCTAGTTTGTTGAAAAAGAATGGGAACCATTTCCCGAGATTTCCACATATATTCTCCAATACTCCTTCGGCTGTATAAAATTGCAAACTTTGGGAATATCACGAATATCTTACATGTCATTGGTAAATGATACGAAAAGTAGATATTTAAATGGTGTTGAACCATTTTCACTGAATCTATTCCAAGAATAGTATTTCATTCGCTTGTTTGCCAGTCAATCGATATAAAAATTTGATGCTAAAGTACAATTGTAATCATAAGTTAACAAAATGTTTTGGATTGGTTTAAGTCACTGAGTTTATGAGTTAATGTGCTCACTAATTATCCGTATAAAAATGCAGTCTGATAGACGACAAATATTTTGACAGCTTTGATTCAAAATTTGAAAGTGTCTATACTTAAGATGTAAAGCTATGTAATCTTTTGGATCAAATCCTTCGAGAAAGGATGCATCTTTATTTTGTATCCTGGATCCTTTTTATCGTATTGAAGAATTGTAAAAAAAAAATTAAACTGTTTTAAAAGTCTATTCGCCTGGAATAACTAGATAATGTAACTAATACTACAGGACAGTTAAGTTTTCCAACATAAAAATGTCACTTATTCCATTTTTTAATCAAATATATTCAATTCATTAAAAAAATTAACTACTATCAAACAAGTAACTACTATCAACCAAAATATTTTTAATTACCCGCCTGGAATAATTAGATAGTGTAACTAACGCTACTGGACAGTTAAGTTGTCTAGCATAAAAATGCGACTAAATCTATTTTTTAATTTTTTAAAACATTATAAAATATTGTCACCAACGGTTATGACTGTCTATTGGAGCCACAATTTTCAATACTAGCCTACTTTCTGTTAGGATAACTTTAATTAAAAAAATTCTACATTAATACTGAGAGAATTGATATGTTAAAAAATTTGCCTGCCTCAATTTCACTCTCACTCTCTTTATATATAGTAATATATAAAGAAATAGTATATATATCAAGATCATTCATGCATTTGAATAATTATCCTCCATACTGTAATCAGTATACTTGAATCTTTAAACATATTTCTTTAAATAATAGATTGATAATCTTCAAACACTGGAAAGAAGAAGGCTTGAACTGAGATCACATGAAAGGAACAACGAATGCAAGGTTCACCATAAAAAGTTTAAAGTAAAGAAAAAATACAAACAAAGATGTAACTATAATTTATGCATAGAAAATGGTCGGAAATGTGCATTTCGCGTTAGTTTGAAGCTTGTGGTCTTCAAAGGGTGCAATAAAACAATGTTAAAAAAACCAAAGTTTCCTAGTTAGATTTTGAAAAAAGTTTGAACACAAACAAAAGTTATCGCTAAATTAAACTTGAAAATTATTTAAAACAATACAAGTTTATATTTTCCTTATACTGCAGCATTTTAATTGGATGGAGAATAGTCTTATCTTCCTTTTAAATATAGATTGATATGGTCTCATTTCTTATTATCAACAAATTATAATGCCAAAGAATTAATTTTCATTTCTAATGAAAAATTCAGTTTAATAGTAATGGATTATAAATAGTTTATTTAAAAACTGTTCTTTGGTTTAAAATTAATTCCTACTTCGTATCATTAACCTTCATCGAATACTCACTTTTCTTCAGCATTAAAATCATTATTCACACAAAATGCAAGTAAAACAAAATTAAACTTAATTTCTAAGAGAAATCTCCACTAAATTCTTCTTCTGATTAATGATGTTTAAAAAAGAATATGCCATGCAAAAGTAGATAATGTACTAAATAAATTTTTCCAGGAAATAAAATGAGCAACAACACAAGTTCAAAAACAGAAAGGGTAAACCGCAATTAAAAATAAATGATTGTGAGCAATTCGTTAAAAATTGCTTTTGTTAAAGTAACAGCTATAAAAATATTCCGCTTTCTGGAGATGAAAAAATAAATTAAGATTTTAATTTACTGTTTTTAAATAATATCTTGTAGAAATAAGTACTTTAAAGAAAACTTTTATTTTAAACCCGAAAAAGCAAATGCATTTTTATTTTTCTTATTTCTTTTCTTTTCTTTCAGATTATTTATCAGATTTATTCGTAGCAAGCAGTGATGTGTTAAAAGCTATTGAGTCAATAAATAATCAATAAAGGTAAATGCTCATTCACGAATAAATTGTTTAAATTTTGGAAGTTATAATAACATTTCATTTTTCCTTTGCTGCTTTGCATTTAATGAAATTAAATTGGCGGTCTTAGTCGCTTTTAATTGCTTCTATCATAGTCTTCAGTACTATTATACAGTAAGTTATTATCAGTAATAGTATTATAATATTGTTTCATCTTCAACATTGCATGAGTGCATTTTTGTTACAGATATTTTATTTTCCAAAAACTGAAGCATCTCTCTTTTTTAAATTTCTTGATAAAGACGCTTTTAGCACCAAATTGTCATGTGTGCTGAATCTCGTTTACAAGCTGAATTTTTCCACCAAATCTATTGGTAAACTGTAATTTGGAGAAAACGCAATACGGCCTTGACATTTTAGCTAATAAAAATGCTCACGTTTAAAATCACTGACGTCAGCGGTAATAAATGTCTTTAAAATATATCGAAATACACATGTGTTGTATTATAATGTGGTTTTTATTTCACAATAATTTTTGCAACTAGTGGAGACGCTGTGACCATTCTGTTTTTGGCAATTCTGGGATCGTATACAAATATTTCAAAGAACATATACAAATAAATTCTGTAGAAATGAAACAAAAAAATTTAAGTTTATCAGATATATAACATTTTGGAAAAGACATTTGATTCGTTATTCCATCTTTTTAAAAATTGAATAAAACATGAAGATATGTGATTAAAAATAGGAATCGATTTATTCAATACATTTTTTCTCATAAACTGAGACATGTGTTCATATTTCTGGAAACAAACAAAGAGAAAATCTGATTTTTCATTTGTATTCCAGTTAGTAAGCCAACTTCAACATTTCTTGGGAATCGAACACTTCTTCATAAAGAATATTCTGCTTGAAGTAAAATAAAAAATACGAGAGAGAAACATTGTAGAAATACAACGGTAGAAAAACACACATATCTGTGAAATAATTCAAGTTTCTTTCATTGGTTTGAAAACATATGAGCGAGCATTTTCATAGCGTGGAACCAGATTTGTCAAGCTTTTCACCTTATTCAGAGCGTTTCTTCTTCGAAGATTCATTAAATTGATCAACTGTTGCTTATTATCTTTCACTATTAATGATTCAGTAGAGTTTAAATAGTTTATAATAATCTCTTGGCCTTTGTCATATAAATTGAAATCATCATTTTTGTATTACTGAAATCATATTTAATGTAGTTTGTGTAAATCGGTTTGGGAAATGGCTGAAAACTATCCTTATATTTTAAAAGCTGCAGTAATTAAATTTTTTAAATATTTCTTTGTGTTTAACAGCTTATAATTCTTCAAACCTATCACAATATGATCCACTTTAACTAATAGAATGTTTTCAGTTTTATGAGAATAGAACTGAAAAAACCAACATTTTCAGGTTATATACAGTTTTAGTTTCACCCAAAAAAGCATAAATAGGAAATAAAAGAACTGTCTTAAATGAAAATCTCAGACCTTTCCATTAATTTCCAAACTAAATTAGAAAATAAATCTCAAGAAATGCAACACTGAAGAAAAATACTTATTTATAATCTATAAGAAAAAGTATTTTTCTTCAATTCTTATAATCTATACTTAAACAGAGACCTTCGGTGTATCGATTTACTTAAAATATTTTTCATTAAAAACATTTCATGTAATCGTTCCCAAAATTCTAGAATAATTAATAGTAATAAATATATAATAACATTTCTTCCTTAATGACTGTGCTTATATGTCATTTGGGTATTAATTAACAGTTCTCAAACGTAAAAGTTCAATCATCCAAAGTTATAATAATTCATTACAAAGTCTGCAAGCATTTCAAACATTTGATGAATTTATGATTGAATCAGTAAGATAAACAATCTCGAAATGAAAAATCTAATTACTTTGTGAAATAATTATAACAATTAACGAGTTAAGTAACAGTAAAATTATTTTTTAAAATTAATTAAAATTATTAATATTTCAAACGGACAGTGACAATTGAATCAGCAAAAGGAAAAAAGAAATTTTTTTTGAAGAAATTTGAAAGGATCGCTCATATTTTTCATATTTATCGTTTACTAGCTGGTACTCGGAGCATTGCTGCCACAGAAGAAATAATTTTGGAAATATCATTTGAAATTTGAAACAACTCTCTTGTTTAGTTAAGAATGATAAAAAGAATAACATTTATTTACGAAGGAAATAAGAATAATATTTTATTCGGAAATGAATAGATTCATTGGTATTGAAATATATATAAAGGAGAAGCGTAAATAATATTCAATATATTTTATTAACTTTATTATTCAAGACTTTAGTTTTGGAAATATTTTTTTGTTTTGTTTTTCCATCATCAACAGAAAAAAATAACTGCAAGTAATAAATATTCAAACTTTCTTCGCAATCGGATGATCGATACGGCAGCGCA
This sequence comes from Argiope trifasciata, assembly GCA_026543055.1. Taxonomy (NCBI): domain Eukaryota; kingdom Metazoa; phylum Arthropoda; class Arachnida; order Araneae; family Araneidae; genus Argiope; species Argiope trifasciata. Next base: position 10,665 of record JAPMOQ010014014.1, read on the forward strand.
TAACAGACTTACAAATAACCATTCATTTTTATTTATATAGATAAGGAAAATTTTACAACTGCCAGCCAATTTTGATTAATTAAAAAATGATAACAATGATAATCGCCCCTTTTTATAGAGGCTGTGGTGGCCTGGTGGTAAAGTCTCGTCTCCGGAACTAGAGGCATCCGGGTTCGAGACCCGATTCCACCGAACAGAAGTCGTACATTGTGGTTCGCATACGTCAAATACGTCAAGCCAAATGGCCCCCTCTGTTGGTTAGGTGGAAAGAGGGGACACCAGTTCAAGCGCCATCCTCTCCCTCTGACCACTGTTCAAAATTACGACTGTCCCAAAATATCCCTAGTGTTAGTTTACAACGGGACGTTAATATAAAAAAAAATTATCCGTCTATAATATACATTATATTTATTTCTTTTTTAAAACTCTTATTCTATTCTTTATTGCTCGCTGAGTCAGTTTGGAAACGTAACCCCAAAATAAAATTCTTGATTCTTTGAAAAAATACTCAAGAATTTTATTTTGTTTTAAAAGTATTTTTGCAGCTAACTGAAATGCTTTATGAGCTCATATCGATGATATTGTATACTTTCACTAAAGATGTTATTTTATTGGCTTTTGAAAGGTTTTTCTATTGAAAGCTTTCGCCTGACTTGTGTAAAATAAACCGTATTTTATCCGTGCTTTCATACATAAATAAATTTTATTTTATCCACATGCATCCTCCTTTTCTTTGATCTGGGTAAAAAAAAATTATATTTTTTTGCTACAGTGAAAGTGGCACGTACAAATATTTGCATGCTCTATCGAGCTTATAAAATCAAATTTCACAGGAGAATAAAAGCGTCTTTGAATTTTGTTGGATAACGTTTGCTTCTCTTTGCTATGATACTGCTATATCTTAAGTAAAAAGTTTATGATAAAAATTTGATTTGAGGGAAAAATTATATATTTTAAATATTCTTTTATTTTTATTTTTCTAATGACAGTTAGGCTTAATATGCTTAAAGGTGAATAAAAGTATAATTAAATTTATTATAAAATTGTAGTTAAAATCTATGTGAATCAAGATGATTAAGTATAATAAAGTTTAAGATCATTAGCTATAATCGAATTTAAATAAATTGTAACATATTTAAATGTGGATCAATAATAATTAAATTTATAACCAAACTACAATTTCGTTTTATAAGTTTCAAAGTGCATGAATACATCAATAAGTTTATACTCAAATTGCAGTTAGACTTAATTTATTTCAAAATGAATAAAATTATTTTACTTCA
>JAPMOQ010014030.1:0-11339 GCA_026543055.1 Argiope trifasciata
AGGGTCTCTCCATACGTCGTTCAGGAACTGAAGCTGGGATTCGGTTCGCTTTTTTTTTCTCATCCTGAGCTGCAAATCCTTATTTATACACTTTCCATGGCGGCCAAGTATTCAGATTTGCCTTCATGAGTGGATGAAAGTTGTGCACATTTCATTCAATTTTCTCTAAAACATTATTCTAAAGTTTCTTAGTATCCGACTACGTCCAAACGAATCTTTTTTGCAAAATTGGATTTTTTAAAAACAATTTTTGATTTTTAGATGTATTGTCAGTGACAAATAATATAAATACAAAAACAATTATTTGAAAACTTAATATATTTAGAGAAATAGAAAAATGTGTAGTAAATTTTAGTGAAATTTCAGCAAAACTTTTAACACTACGCAAATTGATAAAGAAGCAATCCTATTTTTCTTTGTACACAAGTTATAGAATGCAATGATGAATGAAATGAACCAACATCTAAGAAAAACTTTTGAGATGCAAAGAAGTTATGGTCAAAAATATACGTATTATGCATATTTTCCATAAAATCACAACCCAATTTTTTTAAAACACCTATAAATGAAAAAGTATTTCTCCAACAATAAAACTTTTGGTTCATTTCATTTTTCATATTATTCAAAACACAAGCTGAAAAAATTATGTAAATATTTCTATTAGTTTGTGAGATATCGTGCTAACGGTGAATATTTTTATGAACATTAAAGTTTTGAGAAAATGGAAGTTAAAAACAAATTTCAATGCTGAAAAACGTTTGAAATTTTCCTCGATGATAGGTCAGGCCCTTTTCCTGGAAAAGATAAACTGTTTGGGGAAGAGGAAAGTCTGAACTGTGAGAAATAATAATAATAAAAATTTGCCAATGTGGTTTTTTTAACGTTGTCCAATAACTTAAAATTGGAAATGCAGTTAGTAAAAATCTATGTTAGATAAATGTTTCCATTTTATTGCGCTTTCGTGATTTTCTTTTTCCTGATTTTCCAATTGTTGCGGCATTTTAGCCTTCAAATATATCCCCAAAAGCTTTCCAAAATAAGTTTAGATAATAGAAATCATAATATTAGTATATTTATCCTTATAGTTTGACTTGGTGTTTGTATCACAAGTTTTTAGTTTCATTACGAAAGAGCTATTATTTTAATCATGCTGAGTCAATTGAAAGATTTCAATGCATAAATGATATTTTAATGTAACTGATATAAAATGAAACAAAGTAAAAAGCAATGAGATATCTTAACTAATTATTTACGTTATGTTTAAATAAATTTTAAATTGTGTTTATAAAATAATGTGTAATATCTACAAATTTGTTTGAATAGTTTATCTTATACCTATGCATAACTATAATTAAAGGCAATTTTAAATGTTTTATATATACTGAATATTTTAAGTGCTATATATGTATTAAAATGCCTTTTTCTATGCAAAATATTTCTATTATTTTTGTATTTTTTTTCTCTGAATTGATTTTGTGCTACGCATATCCACTTTCGTCTAGACAGTGTAAAACCAGATCTATAAATCACGTGATCAAATCCTGTGCCCTTTAGAGAGAACTCAGATTCAGATGGTCAAGAAACTGGATGCCTCTTGAAGTCAAAGAAATAAAAATTCCAATCATTAAAACTTCTTCTATGGATATTTTGTGAATTCTTTTGTACATAGCTCTCTCCTCATGTAAAAAGATAACACTAATTTAAAGTACTTGATGCATTTTTAATGCTTCACAAGCTAATATGTAATGCTTTTTCCCCTGTTATTTATCTGTACCAATAAGCGTTATAGTACATCATTTCTATATTGTTATTTATGCATTTCAGATTAACAGATCTATTTATAAACAGTTCTAATTTTTAATGCATGCTACTATATTGTAAATGTTTATTACTTAAGATATATATAATATGTTTATTCCGAATATATTTCTCTATTTCCATAGAATGATATTTTCTTGGATTATTAATGTTGATAATGCAAGCAAAAATTAGGAAAATAATTCTGTGGTGGATTCGCAAAGTGAGGTTATCAGCGATTAGGGTTAGACAGTCTTCCCATTCACTATTCTTAGAACTCCTCTGATTTTTTTAGCCATACAAACTAAGTGAAAGCACGTGTTCCTACCCTCAGTGATTCTTGACCCTACAAGGGGGAAAGCAAAAGTTTGCCAAACATTTTCAGTGCATCTCGTTCGGAAAACTGGTGATCTTTTAAGGCCTTATGACACGGTGAAATTTCGCCAGCACTTTTCCGTTTCTACCCTCAAAAACTGGTCAAGCAAGTTTCATAATCGACAATTTTATCGTACCAGTTCGAAAATGTTATCGGAAATATTGTCCGCAAACGAAATTCAACCAATCATGTGAAATTTTGAAGTGACGTCACTTTCCTGGTCGTTTGCTGACGGAAAGTGCCGAAGATATCTCTCCATGTGATAAGGCCTTCACGACTCATAACTATTCTGGCATCCATCGCTTTTGTGAAGTTTCACACGTAGAATGAAAGCACACAGAGAGTTAAAGTTTCTTTTAATTTATCTCTAATCTTTCATTAAATGAGACAGAATAAAATCTAAAACTTATCCAGGACTAAACTTGCATCTCATTTTTTCCACAAAAGGAATATCTTCAATAAATTTCACAAATGTATATTTTTCATTTATATAAATTCCAAAAATATTCACACATTTTTGGAAATCAAATGAACTGAATCATAGAATCTTTATTTAAAAAAATTTAATGGTAATTCCTAACTGTGAAGCAATTTCTTTTCGGTATAAATAAACAAATACACAGCATTATCACATTAGTTTTCTTCCTTTCGGAATATAAATAAATATCAAATTAGCAAGAGATATTTACATAAGTATTAAAGAACAGATGTTACATTACTTAGACAAATAACTAACAAAATAATCTTAAAAAGACATAATAAACTCTTAATGTGATGCGAAAAAGTTTACAAGACATTCGATTGCCAATATCAAACAACTTCTCGATCTATAACAAGTATTTGAATCGCATCATAACTAAGCCATCGCATACTAAAACTCGTTACTTCGACTTACAATTTTCCCAAAGTGAAACTCACCGCTTTTAAAAAAAGCAACACGCATATTAAACAAAGATATCAACTCGCAATCAAAAAAGAAAAAATACGAATTTCTGTACAAGAAGAAGAATGAAAGGCAGGATATGCAAATCGGCGAACTGCGGACGCAGTTGACAGAGATATACAATTACTCTGTCTTTTCCACGTGATGGGAACCGGAGTGGCGGGGTGGGTAGGGAGGGATGCCGATATGTCTTGCGCTTATCGGGGTGGAGATGCATCTGTAATTGACAGGGCCTGCTGCAGATAAAACGGGATCTGTTTCCCGGGCCCCTTATCGTGTCACGCACTGCCTCTGTGCTCCGAGTTCCGATTGTTAGTGGAATAAGTGGAAGATTTCCATTTAAAGCTGGCGGAAAAGTGAATCTTCTACATTCTTCCGCTGTTTTTCTATTATGTCGGGAGTTGGAATCCTATGTGTAGAGGATATGTTTTTGATTTACATGGAATATAAGCAGTTTCTAAAGTTAATTGTGGTAGTTTGATATTACTTGAATAAGCATAAGCACTTTTTCGTTTAATATTTTATTATCTTATTTTGTTCAGAAACAGCAAAGTTGGGGACGATTGTGTCGCAGCAGTGATGTGTTTATATTAGAAAAGAACTTCTACCAGTTCTGTGGTTTACCTTGAATAAGTGGCTTCTTGTTCGTGTGTTCCGTTGAAATTCGTAATAAGTAAAGAAAAGTAAAATAAAACGAGCGTTGTTATTTAAAAAGGTTTCTTTCATTCGTTCCTTGAGTGAAATAAAATTAAAGTAAGCCTTGAATTTTCAAACATATTTATTTAATATGCCAAAAAAAATCTTTTTTGAAAAAAAAAGAAAAAAAGAAACACTTGATCTGTATCTTTCATGATCCAATATTAATGGAAATGTATTTTACATCATTTATTTGACAAGAAATATGTTGCTTATTTTGTTGCATTTTACATCCTTTATATACAAATAAAAATGTTTATAAATACTTCATGTAAGATATGAAGCTTATTCTTAATTCATAAAGTTACTTCAAGAACTATTAAATGTTTTGTTTGTAACATTTCACTTGTTAATGACAGTTCCTATTATTTGTGTGTTGCTTTATGAAATACTAGCTGATACCCGACGAGTTGCTGCCTTAGACGAAATAATCTTGGAACACATCGTTTGAAATTGGAAAAGTTATCTTGTTTAATTAAGAATATTAGGAAGAATGATATTTATTTTCTTCTCGGCAACGAATACATTTATTGGTATGGAAGGATATATAAAGCAGAAGCTTAAATAGCATTTATTCAATGTTTATTATTCTGTTCAACTAACATTTTCATGCAATAGATTTTTGTATTATTTTAGAATTGTAAAATTTGGCGTTCTTTCAGAATGGTAATGAAAGATACTATTTATTGCATCTCGTGATTTGGTTAATATTCGTTCAGAATTCTCAAGTTTAATGTTAAATATGTGATTAAAATATTTTTTTTAAAATTGATTAAACATAGAAAATATTTTTATGCCATGAAATCTTTAATGCAGATGAAAAGATAATTTTTTGAAAGCTAAGATGGTGTGAAATCATTTGTACAGTAATATTTACTATAAGTTTCTTCAAAAAAAAAAAAAAAAAAAAACCGCTAAACTCTTATAAATGTTTTGTTAACAATTTAGGATTATAGGATTGGTCCCTCTAAAACTTTCTCACCAACTCTCTAATAAGGCTGTTACCTCAAGACTTACATTGCATTTATGTACAATATCCACGGAATATTATCGTCTAGCTTGAATTTAGCAACGATATTGAATGTTGGTTTTCTTGGCGAGTTATTTGGTATTTAATTTTTAGTTTATAGATGCTGTAAATAGATCCGAAAACATTTTTTATACTTTAGATGATAATATTGTGCATATAACTATCCCGTAACAGCAAGTAATACAATGTAGAAGTTTTATCGGAATCGAATGGTTGGTACTGCGGCGCATGACAGACATACAGACAAACATTCATTTTTATTTATATAAGATATGAATAAAGATATTTTAAAATTATTTTTTAACATGTTTGGGCATTACAGTTAAGAGGATAAACGAACTACAGTATATGATCGTCAGAGAAAGATAATTAAACAAAACATTAGACTTTCTAACCTTCCAGCGGGCGCGTATATGAGAGATACACTACAGACGAATTTTGTTTTATACCTTCAGATCTGGTGGCACTGGGAACACCTGTCCTTGGCTGTTTGTCGCCCTCCCTACGACCTACTTTCAGTTCTCGTTGTAACTTTGTGGCGTTCATAGGTCTCTGACAATCAGATATTTGTATTTTAGAGATACGTGCGACCACTCATGTAAGTTTTTGTGACACCTAATTTTGTATGATTTTACAAATAAATCCGTATTGTTTTAGACTGACGACAGCTGGCAAATGCACTTACGAAGGAAAAATTTCAAAAAAAAAGCCCCCACATCTCTAAAAAGGGAGTAAAATTCAAAGGTGCTAAAGAGAAAAGCTGGACTAGGCATTGAATTGGAAAATGTAACGTCAGGGGAAAAAACCCTGCGAAAAAGAAAAGCGGACTAGAATCAAGAGGTTCATTTGTGAGATTTGCCAGAAATTTATATGTTTGGAGCGCACTAAACATATTTGCTCAAATTGCAACGCTGCAATGAAACAACAATGAAACTGTTTTCTTCCTTTTCATATCTAATTTTTAATTACTTTTTACTTCTTATGTATGTAGGAATTGGGTGGGACAGAATGCCCATCCAACCACATTTAGTTCAGTGTCTAGGGTCACTGAATGAAGAAAAAAGAAGCTTTTGAACATGAAAGAAATTTATTTACAGTTACGACAGGACTATTTACAATAGAGAAAAGAAAAAAGTAAAAAGGAATTACTTATAGATGCCGCTAAGAGTTTCATGGCGTTTCGTTTTCTAAAGATACATGATCGAAACAAAATGACATCCTCTCTCCCGGTCCGGCGAGCGAATGCGACCTTCTCTGGTCCACATCTGGTGAGCGAATGCGCAGTTCGCCTTTTCTCGAATTCTTACGTCACGCGTTTTGGACTTTGGTTCAGCCATATCTACTGATACCCGTAGCGACATCTATTGGAACAAATTGAAAAAATATTTAACAGCAAAACTAAATATTTAACAGCAATGGCCGCTGATTAAATCTCTACATGTATACATTCTGTAATTTTGCATTTCTATATTTTATATGCAATTTGTTCCATCAAAATATCGATCATTTCATTTATATTATTTTTAAATCCATTCAGTTGCCCCGTGGTCATTTTATATTGTTATTGCAATCTATGTTTATGTTGTTTCTGCTTCTTTTTAAGTAAAAAAATGTTTAAAGTGAGTGTAGTTATCAATTCTAAGCTATTTACAATATAATATTCATAGTTACGCCTTTGAAAGTTTACATTTTACTATAGCGTATGTGGGAAATACGCGCGACCTTTCATGTTGGTATGACGGCCGCGGCCCCTGGAAGGTTAATAACAAAGTTTCTGTTACAAAAACGCAAAAGAGCTTCGGGTAAAGTCAGCACGAATAGACAAGACTCCTTGTTGCAGGTTTCGAGTTAATGTGTTTAAAAAAAGATATTTTCACAGAACATAATTTCAAAGTCGTCAAGAATCGAATATATATATATATATATATATATATATATATATATATATATAAAATGTTAATTCAATAGTTTTCGATATTTAACCATCGGATTAAATATACAATGAATTTAAAATTAAAGTTGATGGTTATACTTTTGTGAGAAATATCTCTTCGCTATAAAAATTCATACAGACGTTAAAGTTTCTTTTGAAATTCTAAATGGTTTCTTTGCATATTTTGTCTCTATTTGCTGAGCTATTTTAAACATATATTCTCGTTCAAAAACGCATTTGAAGTTTTATTCAGATTAATCTGTGTACTGGTGACTAAGGACTTTCTCCCTTTGACGGGACAGTGACTAACGAGACATGGTTCAAAAATAACTTGCGTAAAGGTAAAAGATTATCTTTGCTTGAGTACAGGGAAAAATGCATACGTATGTAACCATGCTTCGCTTGAATTTCTTACATGTATTTAAGTGAAATCTGCTCATCTATTGAAAAATCAATAATTTGATACACATTAACTAACACATAATATCATACTCACTTCTCTAAACTGACCTTACATTACAATGTCACTAGGAGCTCTAATATACGATAGAATCTCACGTTAGCATTCCTTTATTTAGATTAATCTCTCGTTTTGGTACGACCCAATGGTCATTTGAATTCGACTCCATACATTTTGTAATGTGCGATCCAGTGGATGAGAATACATGAGATTCCAGTAAGGAAAATATTTCATGCATGTATTTCCCTAAGAAATAGTACATATATAGTGTAAAATATTGCATGATGTTAAACAATATTCACAATATTGCATAGTTGTAAAATATTGAATAATATGATATAATATCAGAAAATATCGTGCAATATTGTGCCACAACTGATAGTTGGTACCCAAGTAGATGTATCTTCAAATGTGCAAAATACATATATGACATAGAAATTATTATAAAACGAAATTTACAGAAAATAATTTCTACACTCTAGGTAGGAATCAATTCATTTCTTTAATGCTATCTATAATATACACTGATGGAAAAAAATTCCCAACACCAAGACAGCATTATTCTACAGTAATGAAATTTTAAGAATACATATGTCTAGGTAACATATTTAATTGATTAAAGTTTCAAGATCACAGGTAGATCCATTTCAAATGTGAAATGTTGGTACATTAGTAACCGCTGTAACCACCAGAATTTTGAATGCAAGCATGCAAACGTGCATGCATTGTGTCGTACAGGTGTAGGATATCAGTTTGTGGGATGGAGTTCCATGCCTGTTGCACTTGAGCAGTCAATGCAGGGACGGCTAATGCTGGTTGTGGATGACGCTGGAGTTGACGTCCAATGATGTAACATACGTGCTCAATTGGAGAAAGATCTGATGATCTAGCAGGCCAAGGCAACATGTCGACACTCTGTAGAGCATGTTGGGTTACAACAGCGGTATGAGGGTGAGCGTTATCCTGTTGGAAAACACCCCTTTGAATGCTGTTCATGAATGGCAGCACAACAGGTTGTATCACTAGACTGACTCACAAATTTGCTGTCAGGGTGCGTGGGATAACCACGAGAGTGCTCCTGCTGTCATACGAAATTGCTCCTCAAACAATAACTCCAGGAGTAGGCCCTGTGTGTCTGGGCCGCAGACAGGTCACTAGCAGGCGTTCACTTGGCCTCCTTCTAACCAACAAACGGCTATCACTGCGACCAAGGCCGAACCGGCTTTCATCAGAAAACACAACAGATCTCCACTCCGTCCTCCAATGAGCTCTAGCTTGATACCACTCACGTCGCAAACGGCAGTGGTTTGGAGTCAGTGAAATGCACTGTACAGGGCGTCTGGCTCGGAGCGTTCCTAGAAGTAACCGATTTGTAACAGTTCGTTGTGTCACTGTGGTGCTAACTGCAGCTCGAATTTCAGCTGCAAACGCAGTACGATTAGCCACAGCCATACGCCGAATACGATGGTCTTCCCTCTCAGTAGTACCACGTGTCCGCCCGGAACCTGGTCTTCTTGAGGCAGTACCTTCCCTTGACCACTGCCGCCAATACTCATGCACAGGGGTTACATTCCTGTCAAGTCTTCTCGTAGCCCTACAACACGACCTCGTTCAAACTCAATAAGCTTTTGATAATGGCTTCTTCGTCTTCTCAGAGGCATCCTTGACTAACATTAACCCACTACGTCAAATCTCAACTGTAAATAACGATCACGAACCTTACAGCGCTTATTTAAGGCAAACCTCATTTGCATGTTCATAGTGGTACTAGAGCCTACTAGCGCCACACTTACGCGCGTAGCGAGAAATTTGAATCGACGTCATCTTTCAGATGTATAAACACACCTACCGAATTTCGTTTATCTATCACAGCTCCTTCCTAGTGTTGGGATTTTTTTTTCTTTTTTTTAAAGTTTGAAGTCGGCTTTCACAGTATAGCTTTTGAAATATTCTTCGTCTACTAAAGTAGTTTTATTTTAGAGTCAACTGTCACTGTATAGTTTTTTCATTATCTGTAGTCTATTAATGTCGTTTTTCCTTTGTAAATCATTGAGTTATTTAATAACTCCAGCAATGGGTTTTAAAAATAAATCAAACTATTTTAAATATTGTTTGTTTAATTGATAAAGATTTTTAGTTTAAGGATAACTTCAATTAACTGAAAAAAATAAATAGAAATCAAAGCAAGAGGTTGTCAGATTTGGCGATTTATCCCCGACTTAAGTTACAATTTGATATCCAAAATATACATTACCTGAATTCTTTCGAATTGTTTTAATTAATTTAGGTCAATAACCAATTTAAACCGGTTTAAAGCAATCACGAGACTATTGGATTAGTCATGCGTCGATATTTAGGAAAACGAAGGGTTTTTTCGTCTGAATGCGGTCGAGCTCCAAAACCCAAAAATTTGTTTGCCAGCTAGAAAAATTGAAAATGACAGCTTTAATATACCGGGTGGCCAGAAATAAAACACCCCTACTCTGACCTCCCTGGATATCGAACTACTCAGTGTAAAGGCTTGAAAATTTGTGGACATACTATTCAAAAAATGGGGAAACGGATTTCACGAAAAAAAAATTTAGTTCCAGAAATCACCGATAGATGGCGTTGTACCACTGGACGTATGCTGAAAAGACACAAAAACACGTTTTAAACACATTTTATTTGAAAGTACCAAGCATACATGAAACAAGGACGTTATCGATGCAGGGAATGCTGCTCAATATGGTTCCCTTCCTGAAGATGTAAAATGTGAAGTCTGTGGACAGCTTGTTCAACTGCGGATCGTAACTGGTCATCTGAGATGCTTCTCACATGCAGACTGATACTCTCTTTCAAATCTGCCAAGGTTATCAGACGTTCTCGATAAACAAGGTTTTTTAAGTGTCCCCAAAGCCAAAAATCACACGGATTAAGATCCGGTGAACGAGATGGCCAAGTTGTCGGAAACGCGCGACTGATTATTCTGTCAGTGGTGAAATGTTGGCGAAGAAACTGTTGCACAGGGAGTCCAATGTGTGGAGGTGCTCCATCTTGCATAAAAGTAATGGTGTCAAGGCATTGGCGCTGCTGCAAATGGGGTACAACAAATGTTTCGAGCATCCTTTTGTACCTGTTGGCCGTCACGGTACATGTCTCAAGGCCATTGGAAGTAACCTCTTCGAAAAAGAACGGTCCAAGGATGAATGTGGCTGTGAATCCACACCAGACTGTAACTTTCGGTGAGTGGAGTGGAATCTCTTGGAAGGTACGGGGGTTTGTCGTGTCCCATATGCGACAGTTATGGGTGTTCACTGTTCCACTGAGGTGGAAATGGGCCTCATCGCTCCACAGAATCTGCCACGGCCACGATGCATCCACTTCAACTCTAGCAAGAAATGTCAATGCAAAGGTCAGTCGCATCTCCCTGTCTGTGGCCAGCAATTGTTGATTAGGGCGGATTTTGTACGGGAAACAATGCACCATTTTTCTGAGTACGTTCCACACTGTGCTATAGGGAACACCCAAGTGTCGTGACACTGCACGTGCACTACTGCAGCCTAAAACATTATCCATTGACTGTTCAACAATACCGGTGGCAACATCTTCAACGACATCTGAACGAACCGGTTTGCGTCCTCGACCAGGCTGAACTCCAAGATGTCCAGTTTCCTCGAATCGAGCGATCATTCTCCTGAGAGCTTGTGGAAGCAATGGTCCCTTACGCAAATCCTTAAGTCGGTGAAACTCTCGAAGTGCTGCTGGAGCATTTCCTTTATTCTCGTAAAACAACTTCACAAGCAAAGCGCGTTCTGGCAGCGTGACAGCCATCACTAATAAGAATGACATTCCCCACCTTTTAACTTCTTTTATACCCAGAACATGGCTTCTAACCATGCTTTATGCAAATTTTTCTGGTTACAGTATGAAATTGCAGTTACAACGGGAGTTCTAGCTTCTTTACTATTTTTATTTTCCATAAGGGGCAGAAAAATTAAAAAGGAAGCATGGAAGCATTCCATTCCGCATAAACATTTTAATTTTTATTATTATTTGTGTCTTTTGATCATAGTTCCAGTTGTGCAGCGCCACCTATCGGTGATTTCAGGAACTAATTTTTTT
>JAPMOQ010014043.1:0-10739 GCA_026543055.1 Argiope trifasciata
CGTTTGCCTACAATTTCAGCTGGAAATACTAAATCTTCAAGAATTGCGTCGTGCACTGCTGTTAAAGTACGACTAAACAGGGGGAGAAAAAAAAAGCATTTAAATTTTTTTTAAAAAATAAATCCATTTTTATACTATTTATGTAGCATTACAGGCATGAACAAAAAAGAATGTTCAATGAAGCTTTTCAGATATGGTTTTCCTCATGAAAATCAGAGTTGGATTGTTAGATCATCATAAAAGCAGAAATTCACAAAAGTTTCAAAAGTATGATGTACTATTAATATATATTTTAACACCCACAATATATTTAGAAAGATAAATTATCACTCAAATAAGTTTTATCTTCATATACAAAAAATATATACATTTGCAAAAAGCTCAATTTTTTTTTAATAAGAAACATTAAATAGCCTGTAAAAATTCTTAAAGTAATGAAATAGTATTAAGCAATAAATTCAATGTTTTGATTTAAATTTTTTTTTCAAATCCTAAAATAGTAAATGTATTAATAGCATATTAAAAAATATGTACAGCATATTAAATAAAGTATAGCATATTAAAAAAAGTACGCATATAATGCTGATTTTGCAGATCAGATACTATCTAGCGGTCAAATCATGGAAAATCACAACCCAAGTTATACATCATTTCTGCACAATACTTAAAAACGGATATCCATTGTAAAATAAATAACATAAAACAATGTTTAAAACATTTAATATTGAATAAAAGCAAATTGCAAGTATGATATCTGATATTTTGTTTCACCTCAGCAAAAAACAAAAATATGCAAGAATAAAAATCTTTATTCACATGGTTAATTAAAAGCTATATTCGTATATATAAAGTTCAAAAACCATATTTCGCAGATCAGTTACTATCTAGCGGTCAATCACAGAATATCACAACCCATATTATGCATCATATCTGCTATATTAATGCCATTAAAATTCCTATAGGTACAAGCAACTTTATGGCCTGTCTTGACTAAATATCAGCCTTGCAACCGTTTTTGTGGAATAAATTTAATTATAAGTAACCTATATTATACATTCAAGAAGTTCACATGCATATACTAAGCCTTGGCATCATCACATTGATTAATTATAACTCACTACATAGATCAATATCCTCGCCACTCAAGATCAATTTTCATGTTACTATTAATGAATAAATTTGCTTAGTCAAACGTAATCAATCTTCAACACTATCTTACAAATAAAGAGACCCTTTTAGAATTTTTGACTTTTAATTAATAAAAGCTATTTCAATTACATTTAAAAATGGCATTCAGAGCTTTGCACTTTCATTTGGAAAGAATAAAGTGTGCTCTATAAAATACTCTTCTTAATAATCAACAATATACAGAAATAAAAACAAAACTTTACACCAAATACAAATATCCCTAAATTCAATACGGAATATTTAATTCTCACCTTCTTGGCCTCTTCTGCTTGTTTTTAACCTTCATTTTTCTTGTAGGTTTCGGCAGTATTGTTCTTCGGGCAATAAATACAACATGTTTGCCGCTGAACTTCTTTTCTAGTTCTCGTACAAGCCTAGCCTGAATTTTTTGAAAGGATTTTAACTGTGGTACTGGTACAGAAATTACCAGGGCCTAAAAACAAAAACAAATTATTACAGATCTCAGCATTATCAACCTATTAATGAAACATATGCAAGTTATTTAATTAAGGAAAATAAGTTGCACTATACAAGAATGATATGCAGACATCAGAATTACGTCCCAAATTATCAACATCAAATAATTCAGTTAATGAATTTCATCACATGTCAACATATATCTTAAATATATCAAAGTGAAGTTTCAATAATTTTTTACCATGGTTGAGCAAAGAATTATACAAAACCATAAAATATATATCCCTACTTAAAGCACTTAAATATAAGACAATTCATGGATTGTTTTACAAAACAATATGCCTTAACAAGGAATATAGAAAATCAGTCACAATACATCCTCATCTGCTGATCAAAGATTTGGACAATGAATTGATGTTATCAGAATTACGTCCCAAAATATTAGCATCAAAGCAAATCAGAGCAAAATAATTCACCATAAGAAACATTTGAAATTCACTTTTGTATTTTAACACAATACTCTTAAACATTGAATGATTCAATTTGACATCAGTATTACGTCCCTTAAATAGCGACATCATGGAAGTCAGCCATAAGGTATCATCATTCACCAAAAGTTTTATAATAAATATTAAATTTTGAATGACATCAAATCTACCTAGAAAATATGTTTTTAAGGTCTATAATTATGATTTAGTTACAAATAATTTAGATAAACAAATTTATAACTTTACAAACAAGAAAAATTAAACATGATAAACATTTGAAAGAATCCAGATTCCATTCAAACATAGAGCTATTTTGTAAATTATATAAGTGATTCAGTTGCCCCACAAAGACAACTGTGCATTATACATTTTTAAATGAATTTTATTTAGATCCAAATATGTTAATTAACTAATTAAAGCCTGCAATAAATCAAAATGCTTGTTTTCATATCTAAATCCAATGCAAGAGAGTATGAATCACACATAAATTTGTAATTTTTAATACTCAACCAGAAAATAGCTTCAGTTAAGAGTCAATGCTAATAAACAGTAGAAATTTCAAACGTTTGACAAAATTATGATGAGAGTAGGCTTAATATGAAAACACACACAAAGCTTAATGTAAGTATAAATTAGCAATGGTACAGATGGTATCAGAATTACGTCCCAAAATAAAAATAATCATGTGAATTATCAGAATAATGTCATTCATCATACACCAACCATTAACTATACCACATTTCCTACATAAGAGCAATACTCAAGGATACTAATTATAATACTTGGATATTTATAAATATGAAGTGAAAATTACCTTCTTTCCATCAACATCGACTTCTTTGGCCCCAACTATGAACAATTCCCGCAATTGAGCTTTAAGATCACTGTTTAATTCTAGCTCAAGAAGGGCCTGAAAATATCGTAAGAATTAGAAATGTACTATAAATCATTAGCATAGTTTAATGAAATAGGGAATCAAGTGTTTTTTCTTTACCTGTGAAATAGTGTTTTCTAATTCATCAGGCTTTTCATTGTGAGGTTTAATAATTTTTGCTCCGATGGAATACATCTAGAAGAAATACAATCAGTTATAGCTAAAATTTAAGTTACAAAATATGATTAAGTTTAAAATATTAATATTCTTGAGAGATATTTCGCATCATATAAGACTCAAAACATAAAAATTATATAGAATGAAATGACACTAGACTTGTTGAATTATTTACCGTCATTTGGTGCAGCACAGGTTTTAAAAACAATCTGTATGAATCCAATTAATGAGCAACAAATTATAAACGATTAACAATAATTATATCACACAGATTCTTCATGCGTCAACATAGTATTTTATTCTTACTTTACAATCAAGAAAATTGGCCAAATACTTACTTTTATAAGGTAACGTATAAACCGCCGATAGACCTACAACGTGAAAACCATCGCCATTAACAAGAAGGCGAATTTAGGTTGCCAAGCGAGAAATACTAAATTCATGGCTTCCACGTAGCCGGAATAATTAAGTTTTGAGATATTTCTTAAGGTAACGAAAATGTTTTTAAAAGAGTTATTTTTTTAAATATAATTTGCGTTAAACTTTTTTGGACTGATTTCAAAATGATAATCACTTTGTAAAGTCTTGGAGGTTATGTTTTTGAAATCGCACTAGAGCAAAATTTTTATCTTCGATTTTACATTTTCTACGCTAGAAATAAAAATTTGGCTTCCTTTTTTCACATTAAAGCTCAATTTCGAAAAAGAAAATGAAAATTCTATTTCAACGTACTGTTTATCCTTATCATCTTATCCGGTATAATCTAGCAATTGTTTGAATAGTCAATTCATTTTATCTGACAGTAGAAGAAAACAATGAACAGAAAAATTATGATACATTTTTGATATTGTACGACATTCAATTTCTAATAGCTTTGCAGTATTTCAGAAAAGTAAACTATTCTATTAATTAAAAAAAAAAAAAGAACCTTTGTAGACCAGTGGTCTGATTTATTTTTGGAATGCGACGACCGAAGTTACTATTAAGATATTGGAAAAACAGGATAGCAAGCTTCTTCGCTTAAAATCACTAACTTTGATATTGCGATGTTTTTGGTAGCTCTATTTTTAAAACAACTGGCCCCAATTTATAACATAATACAAAATACTTTATAGACTTTGTCTCTTTCTGATAAAATGCAAAACAATCAAATTTTACTTAAAATCAGTTAATGAATCAAATATTTTGGGAAGAGTGTTGTATTTTTGAGTGAATTTCGGCATTCATTTTATTTATTGGATTCCCAAGTTCACTGTTCCGTTGTCAATGCTGACTATGATTTGTTGTGTATTTATTATATATTTTAAAAGAATAAAACTCCAAATTTAAATATTTTGAATTATTTTTAGAAAAACTTTATACATCAGTCAATTTTACAACCTAGTTTTGTCGATTTGATGAGGGAATATTATACTATTTACTTGGGTTTATTTTGGAAAAAAGCAAATGATAAATTGGTAACTTCACCACATAGATTATTTGAATAGTTATTTTCAATAAACATGTTTTTATGGGGAGATACAAACTATTTATAAGATTCCGAAATTTTTAAAATGTTAATCATATATCTATTTAACAAATCAAAAAATCTTACTCAGCTTTACAGCTTGAAAAAAATCTACCTGTTTGAGAATTCCTCGTTTTCTGAAAGTTTTTGTCTCTTTTGCTAAAACTGTAGAATTATCTTTACCGTAATCTAGAGAAATAATCGGTATTAATAAATATCCAATGGCAACTATTTAGGAAACTTGAACGAATCATGGCCTGTTTGATGTAGATGAAAGAAGAAATTGCTCATCAGGAAAAATATTCGCATTAAAAGAATTAAAGGTTGTCGTTCTGAAGCATTTCAGAATGTTATTTGGAGTTAAACTTGAATTTAACCCTTCCAGCCAATTTACTTAGTGATAGGTTAAACATTCTTAAATGGGATTAACATCTATTTGTTCATTGCCTGGGTTGACAAATTTTCAATGGGTCAAATACACCGGGTATATCTGACAAATGAATGAAAATGACAGATCATTGATAATCACATAATTATTTTGGTCATCTCAATAAATCTTTAGATTAACCCAAATTTAATAGTAATAAAGAAGTAACAGAATAGAGGTTTAGGAATGATCGGCAACGAGCGATAAAGTGCTTCGAAAACTAGAGAAACATAGTATCCTTTGACTATCTAAAAGGACTGGTAGTATCAATTTCACAGGTATGTACTCTATTAAGTATGAATAGTTTGTTCACTTTTGGAATTACAAACTTTATTAGCACAGAATACCGAACAACATTGTTCGGTATCTATTTTTCCTTTTTCTGTATTTTTCTGTATTCAACATCTTGTGTTAACAGGTGTAGGAATGGGAACGGTATTGCCTGAAGCAATTACCAGTTTTTTAAAAAAATATCTATAACAAGAAATTTTATTCTTTAAATTATCATTTATAACCCTTTTTAAAGATTTATTTTCATGTAAAATTGAACTTCTGAATACAATAAGTCATTTTGTTGTTATAGTGAAATATAGCTAATACAGTATCAGATTTGATAAGATGAATTTTCATATTTTCGAAAAGCTCCTCTACATCAGGGAGTTGATTATATACTTCGTGAAATATACTTCGATCGGCAACAAACAACGAAGCTGTAGTAAGTATCAAAATATCTTCACCTATATCAATTCTTGTTTCATGAAGTTGTTTTGGAAAGACTAATTAGTCCCAAGTTTTTTCTAAAAAATCTAAGGATTAAATCACATAGAATTAAAGTATTGCATAATATTGAATATAAAATTATAGACTGTGGTATGTTTATACAGTAAATATTTTAATTCACAATTATATGTAGATAAATTTTTAATCCCCAGACGAATGTAAAAGGACACATTCACTTTGAGCTTCCAAAATATATTTATCTACCCAACATTACAGATAGGAATGAAAATCTCTTCCAGTGCATCCATCATATGACTACATAGTTCATATTGAGAGAGCACTTAAAAATTATTTGTTGTCTCGCATCTTAAAAACATTTTGTAACAATTATCCTTAGTTTCTTCTAAATCAAAGTATTGAATCGTTGATTTGGTCGAAGCAATGACATATGATAGGTAAAGTATAACATGACGCAATTTTACATTTGAAACTCCATAATTTCTTGTAAGGAAAAGAAATATCAGAATTTCCACAAAATAAGATTATTATTCTGTCTATAATATGCATGCAATAATATTGCTATTTAATCTCATACAATTGTTAAAATATGATAAAAATAATGATGTTAGAGATACTTACTTCTTAGTAGTGAAGTCTAACATTTTAATTCATCACAATAAAAATCCTTTCAAACAGCGAGAAGCCAAATTAAATTACTGATGGGTGATCCTAGAACTAAATGTACTATCTTTAAATTTTATAGCATGTTGCCGACTTGGGCTAAAGAGATGAAAGTTATAATGCCCTAAACATAGTTCTCACTTACTTTAACGCTCTGAAAGGTTGATATATAAATTCTACTTTACCATTTGTTCAAAGTTCTTGTAAAGCTTTAAGCAGTGAAATTATAGTTACTATTTTATGAAAATTTTCTATTTATTGATAAAAGAATTTTCAAAGGAAAGACTTCATTGTTTAATTGTATTTTCAGAATACACATTATATTAAATTCAAATTATGATTTTTGATGATTAGTTTCCATAATGTAAAATTAGCCTCACCTTTTTCAAAATGTATTCCTTTTGTACTTCACCAACAAACTGGTGATATTTCTGTAAATAGATATGTTCTGCTTACAAACAGTTGTTTTCGTTGTTGATTGAAACTAAGAATTAAAATTTTTCGTAAATAGTTATCATTTCTTTGGAAGAAATAATCAGTAAAATTGGATTATTCTTTGAAGCATTATTGACAACAACAAAACATTTTTAAAAGACTCTTAAAATGGCTTTGTAAAACTTGATATACATTTGAAATCGGGAGAACATAACAGAGACTGTTTTCATTATTTAACAGACGAACATTTTCTTTACAACTGAGTAAAGTGGAAAAAAGGTAAAGTTAAATTGTTAATTTATAGCTTTTCTTTGATGTTTGCAGATCATCGATTTATTCCTTTCATTTAAAAATATTTTGGAGACTTCTTTGATGTTAGTTTCCTATTTCATTTTCTCAAAACTTCTTCGGTTTTTGCTAAAACTTTTTGTACTTTTTAACCACATGATTTCGGTATGGGTATAAAAATTGCAGATCTATTATTTAGGAGATTGCACCTGGCCACATATCATACACTTTTTGAAAAATAAAATATCGTTCGAATATATTTTAGTTTAACCAAATCGCTTGTTTTCTTCAAGTTCGATAGTGATTTTGCTTGCTTTAGATAAAAACTTTTACACTGGATCGTATACATTATCTGAAACTGATTTCTAAAAATTCCAGAGAATGGTTCCGTTTGTCAAATCAATTTCCAGTTAGGAATGAGATTGCGAAGCTGGACGATATCGTAACTTTTGATCTATGTTACAAAATTTTTTGTTGAATGCGAGAATTTTCATTAGTGCATATTCGGTTGTTGTGAATATTTTAAATGCCAAACTGAAATGAATCTCATAACCTTACAAAATCTACCATTGCCAAGATTTACCATCACGCACATGAAACATTAAACTTCTTCAGTCATTTTTCTATCGGTTTCTATCCCCCCCTTTCTCTCTATATAATATTATAAAAACTATATATATAATAATACTTAATATATAAACTATATCTATACTTATAATAAAGCTCAATGTGTGTGTGTGTGTGCGTGTGTGTGTGTGTGTGTTGGCGCTCTACAGGCCAGACCGTTGGACCTACAGCTACCAAATTTGGTACATGTTTACCTTGGAGGTCGGGAATGTGCACCTCGGAGCCCTTTTTTCGAATTTTTAATTAGAATTTGAATTAATTAAAATTTAAGCGAAATTTCGACGTTTTTCCGCTATAACTTCCGAAAATATTATTGCACAAACATGATTTTTATATCAATTTAAAGATAAAAAAATTAGCTTTCTAATGGTATCAGTTTTTTTAATTTATAATGTAAACTTCTATTTTTAATGAATTTTTAAAGAAATATTTTAACCATGTTTTTATCACGTGACTGGATAAAATAAAAGAATGCCGGAAGTTCAAATAAAAAAAAATATCATCGCAAAATAAATCTACAGAAATGCAACTTTCAGCACGTGACTGGATAAAATAAAAGAAATATAAAATGTGATATTTTCTTTGAAAAATAAATGCAAAGCAAAGGTTTCTACAATCGTTTGCAATATGTATACCATTAA
This sequence comes from Argiope trifasciata, assembly GCA_026543055.1. Taxonomy (NCBI): domain Eukaryota; kingdom Metazoa; phylum Arthropoda; class Arachnida; order Araneae; family Araneidae; genus Argiope; species Argiope trifasciata. The sequence goes on from JAPMOQ010014043.1 coordinate 8,471, forward strand.
CTCAATAAATCTTCTTCATTTACTGTAAACTTGATTGAATTTTGACAGGATATGCATTGAAATCCCGACTTAATGGCATATTTATGTTATCGTTTGCAATATCTGTATCATTAATTTAATACTTTTTTTCCCTTTCTCGCTTTCTTTAAAAAAACATGTTTAATATTTTGGCAACATCATCGAAATTTTTTTTAGTATTTTGGAAGCATAACCGATGGTTAAAACTGACGGATTTATAAAATTAAAGAATATTACTAGGAAAAGGTGTACTTTTAGAACTTTCCGTCCATCATCTTAAAGAAAATACTAATTTCAGGTCAATCAATGGCCGGAATGACTTCAAGGCTAATGAATATGTGATTTAATTGAAAATTTTAGAACGCTTTACTCATGGCGAACAAGCTGGTCGCCAAAGGCGGCTAGTATGTAATAAAAATAATACTTAAAAAAAACTTTCATTTTCAATTTTTCTAACTGGCAAAAAAATTTTTGGAGCTCGACCAATTTTGAAATGGGGGAAAATAATAATAAAAAAACATTATCGTTTTTCTAAATATTGATGCATGCTTAAAATGATTGTCTCTTGATTGTTCCAATCCTGTTTAAACTGGTTAATGACTTAAATTAAAGCAATTCTTAAGAATTCAGAGAATGAATAATTTTGAAATCAAGTTATAACTTTATTTGGAAATAAAAAGCCAAATGGGATAACCTTCTGCATTATTTTCTAACGACTCTCTCCTTTATATATATATATTAGGAAATCGGAATAGTATAATTCAGCATTTATTTTCAAAATCTAATTATAATCTGGCTTGCATCTTATTTTAAACCTCCGTTTACTTTAAAAAACATTTCTAATTCAATCTGGTGTACCCGGTATATAGTTAATTATTAAACGATAAGTAATATGAATTGGTAAAGGGATAATAATGCTCGCCATATTAAATGAAAAAAATTATTATTGAATAATAAAAAAAATACAAATTTAGTGAAGGTTCAAAAAGTATTCGATATTTTGAATGCAATATTTTTACAATTAAGTTAAAGGACAAAATATTTCGCATTTAGCGAGTTATATTTTTAATAAAAGTTTACATTTTTACAAAAATCAAAAATAATGCTATACTTGAGTGAAGACGAGTGTTGAAATTATAATATTTAATATAACAAGTTACTAATTAATGAAAAAAAAATATTACAAACTACAAATCCACTGACAAAGATAAATAATTTTTTGCAGTTTCGATTTTTATTTTTCAAATTAACCAATGAGTTAGAATATAGACGATATTAAAATACCGTGTTAGTTGGAAATTCCATAAATTAGAGAAAAGAATTCGAATTATAGAAAAATTAGAGTTTAAAATGATAAAACCAGCAACTTCCCATTGTACATTAATTGTCTGATGCATAGTTTCACATGTTTCATTCACTTGTCTATTCCATCAAAAAATAAATTCTACTCCTGCAGCAATTGTTTAAAATAGTTTTAAATATATTGTTACGAACCTGTGGTTTTGCTTTCCCGCGCAAATACTGTCAATGTAAGGAAGACAGATTGACAGTAATGCATTGAATAGTGAGTGGGTGTGACGTCACAGGTCCCAAGGCTTGGCGACAAACTTGGCGACCATTTAGCGACTTGGCGACGAATTTGGCGACTTTGGCGACAAAATGGAAAGTACCTGAAACATCGAGAATTTTCCCGATCCGTCCACTAGGAGCCGAGATTCAGCTAGAACGCTCCTGATTGGACCAGAAGATGTTTAGCCCCGCCCTCCATCACTATATAAGGCAGGAGGCTGCGAAATCGGGCGAAGAGAGTGAATCAATCGAGACGGATAAAGTCGAAGCGAAGCAGCGGAGAAAAGAATCCAGTGGAGTCAAGCCGAAGTGCGGCAGTGGAGATAAGCCGAAGCTGTACGGCCTGGTGTTCAACGAAGACAAGTAGCGCTGTGGAGTTTATCGAGAAGACCTAAGAGATAGAGGTCTTGAACTGTGGAGTCCTGAACAGAGGACTGCTAATCTCTGTGTTGCATATACTGACGAAGCCTGCGTCGTGTGTCAAAGCCCGTTGTATCGTCGTCGGGAACGGAGCTGTCCCGAACTAAGGAGTAGCCCCATTGTACGAAGTAGTAAGTCGACAGTAGAGGCAAGAAGAGACAAAGGAATAGTTCAGCCTGTTCTGGAGAGACCCAGGAGGTGTAAAGCGAATCCCTTAAAGATTCCCTCTCCGGCTGAATCCTGTCTAGCCGCTCTGTGGACA
>JAPMOQ010014052.1:808-10989 GCA_026543055.1 Argiope trifasciata
AAAAAAGGGAATAGTATACTCAGTTAAAAAAATTACAGATGTTTGTCTTTTATTAGATCATTGCTGTTTTAAATGTGCCAATATTAACTGTGCAGTACTATGTAGTCATTTGTATGCTTGTTCTTGTGATGACAATAGTAATCTTTGCAAGCATATTCATAAAGTACATTTATTATATTCTGAAATAAAAACATGTATAACAGATGATTTTTATGCTGTTCAAAATGAAAGAAATGTACAAGGAATTGACCCTCAAATCTTAAATTCGGAATTGAAAGATAGTGTTTCATCTGAATGTTTTAACACAAAAGAAGCTGAATGTAAAAAACTATGCTCTGAGATTTTGGAATTAATTAAAATTCCTCGTATTCAGGAAACTATGCTAACTAATGTAGTAAATTGTTTAAATAGTTTAGTATCTGGTATGCGTGGAGTTGTCAATCATAAAAAGGATCTTGCTCCTGTCGTGCCTCAAGTGTATGTTGCTCCCAATCAAAAAATTCCTCCGCAGATTAAATTTTTTAAAACTTCTCAAAGACATAAGAGGAAACAATCATTTCGTGAAAAAAGAGGGAAACGACAAAGATTAAATGAAAGTAATATTGATGAACCAAACAGTATTATAGAGCCGATTACACCATTACAATCATCCTACCGGTGAAATATCTAAATGTTTTAGTTGTGATGAAAAAAGTAGTAATGATCCTGATGATCATAAAAAAGAAATTACACCTTTAAAAGCTTATGCTGTTAGAGAAAAATCTGTATGTACTAGTCTTAATATATTCAATAAATTTAATAAGATGAATGTAGATAATCCTACTGTAACAATAGCAACTATTAATAATATCAATCTTTCTTTTTATGTATTAAAATCTTTAGATCCTTTTGTTACTCTGGAAGAAGAAAATTATCTAAAATCTGTGTCACCAAGCTTTAAAAAAGGTTGGATTTATGATTCTGTTATTGATACCTTTCTATTCCTGTTAACTGAGAAATTCAAAAATTGTAAAGCAGTAGAATCCCTGCAGTCAGTTTTAATTTTAAATCAGAAGGATATTCTTAAATTTTCTTGGATTCAAGAGTTACCAAATCTAGATTTATTAATTATTCCTATCAATTTAAATTGCCATTGGACTCTGATTATTGTTAATATTAAACTTAAAATATTTGAATATTTTGATCCACTTGGTGGCAGACCAGATAATAATACTGCAGTTTTGATTAGGAAGTGGTCTGGGATTTTAAATAAATTGCTTAATTCAGAAAGTCACTGGCAGATAGTTTTTCCTTCTCATATAAAACAAACTGATGATTTTAATTGTGGAGTCTATATAAGTTTTTATGCACATCAAAAATTGAATAAATTTTCTTTAACTCAGGATTTTGACGTACTTTTATTTAGAGCCCTAATGTTTGAGCAGATTACTAAACACTTAAAATTTTAAGTCTTTTGTTATAAAAATTTTAATTTTGATATTAGTGTAAAAATAATTTGATTAATTGCTAATCTTACTTAATGGGAATTATTCCTTCTAAATTTAATCACCTTAAACAATTCCCAATGGTTAATTTTAAGTGATTGTCTAAATATTTTTTAGCTTTCTCTTAAGTTTAACTTTTAGGAAATTCTTTTATTATTAGTTTCTCAGAAGATTTAATGCAAATTATGATTGCTAATCTCAGTGAAAATAAATAATTTTGGAAATGGAGCACCTTTGAAGGTATCAAGAAAAAGGTTAGTGATTAAATTCAAAAATTAAGTTAATCATATATTCAAAACAGGAGGGAAAAAAAGCTTATGGTGGAAGCAATAAAATAAAAATGAATTTTAATATAAATATATTGTGTTACACTAAGTTGTTCTTGTCTCATATTAATGGGTTTATTTATTAAATGTTGTTTGTCATTCAGTAAATGTAATTTGAATTTGTATTATCATTACCAAAATAATATATATCTTTATTTTTAAAAAAATTACTTTTTACATTGCAGGTTATGTTGTATATATTACAATTTATTTATTTTCTCCTGCTTTAAAATAAAGGAACAAATTCCCAATGGTTTAGCTGGAAAGATTGTCCAGAAATTTCTGGCTTTCTTTTTAAGCTTTTAACTTTTAGGAAGTTCCTTTATGAAAAAATATCTAGCATCAGGATAAATCCATTCAAGAAATAAAGCAGTAAGTGACAGCTAAGAAATGGAACATTTTCGATACTGTTGCTGTAATGTATATAAAAATGAAAATGGAGAATATGAAAAGAATTGTATTTCATTTGTTTAGTGTACATTATTGTTGGGGGGGGCGTAGATATCTGAATAAAAATTTTCTTGCAGATGGTTAAAATATATATAGAAGTTTATGTTATATTATCTATTCATTGTCTGGATATTTCATCACTAAAAAAACTGCACAAAGGTATTGCTGAGACTGATTTTTTCTTTATGTGTTAAATCTTCTCACGGAAGTGAAACAAAACCATAAGAATATGCTACATTATTACTTTTTGTAAATCGCAGATTTTTAATAATTTCTCTTTTATTTGTTAAATGATTTCTCTTTACATAGTTAATATAAATGTAAGAAAGAATGAGTACCATATTTATTGAAATAAAATTAATTAAACTTTTAAAATTCTAAAGAAAAAAAAGGAAGTCTCTCATAATATGTAAACACTATTTTCAGACTAGTTTTTCCTGACCAAATTTAATTTGAAGCCTGTCTTAATACATTCACTTTGTGTATATGTGAATTAAATATATTGGATATGGATAACTCTTTACAATTAAATTTGAAAAACTCATTTTCATTTTTAAGAAATGAGGCAGATTTTGTATTTTCATTATAGTGTTTACAAGTATTTTTTAAATGCATAACAAATCTGAGTAATTAATAATTGAATGAATTTTTTTATGCAAGTAATTTATATCAACCTAATATTGATAACAAACTGTTTTTATCTAAATGATGAAAGAAACAGCTTGTCATTGAAATATTGAGCAATTTTTATTTTTAAGAAGTCAATCACATGGTGATTTATGTTACTTGCATTGTTTTTATTTGTGTTAAAAAAAAAAGCTCATTTTAATGAAAAATGCCTTCAGCAGAATATATGTTGATTGTCTGAATACTATTCTGCAGTGCCTGAGTATGACATTTTTATTAAATAAACAACTACTTAATACCCTCTAGATTTTTTTTTTTTTTTTTTTTTTTTGTATTTCCATTAGTTTAATTTTGTACTGTTGCTTAGTGCACAAAAGCCACACAAAATTAATTATATTTATTATTTATGATATTAATTTTAGAACATTATTCTAGCAATTCGTTATTTATTTTTGAGCAATGTTCTATCTTAAGTTTTATATTTTGTTGTTCCATAATTAAAATAACTGCTTAATAATTTAAAATAAATATATCAAATCTGTAATTAAATATTATTTAGTTTGTCTTTAAAAAATTCCACTTTTAAAACTTATGTTGGGCCGAATTCTTCGAAAATTTAATTTGCTAATGCGATATACCAAACTTAAGAAAGTGATCTGCAATAAAAATTTTTACTATTTTAGATTGAGGAAATTTTATTTTAAAAACTATTTATATAGATATTTTTAAGGAGAGTAAAAGAGAGACGACCCTTTGAGGGTTTAATAGGCATTCGAAGACCGTTTTAGTATTATATAGTATTATATACCGTTTTAGTATTATAGACCGTTATGGTATTATATAAAACTTGAAGTTGTAATGCAATTGAATTTTAAAGTTACAGTAATTGATGTAAAAACACGAATGTAAAAGTTAAAAATTTTCATTAACACTGAAGTAAAATTCAGAATCCAAGCAAATAAAACTACAGACAAATATGAAGAAACATTTAAAACGAGAGTTATTTTTTTCCCGAAGATTAAAATGCAAAGACTAAAATTTGCAAAGATGGCAAAGAACTTTATATTTCGAACATTAAGTAGCAATTTGTTACAATAAAAGGTGAAAACATAGTAGGAACAGACAAGCAAAAATTAAACATTTTTATACTTCGTCGGAATAATATATTTAAGTTTTTGTTTTGTTGTTTTAGGAGTAGGGGGAGTGGGTGTACTGACATCTGAAGATGTCTCCTCTAACTCCTCACTAATGTTGTATTCAAGAATGTCTTCCGGAGCACTCGAACTACTCATTCCCTCATCCGTTTCCAAAACTTCAGCTTTATCATTAGGAATATTAGGAACATGAGAGATATTTTCATCAGTAACTGGGATTTCATTCTTTAGGGATTTAGAGGACGGGCTGGCCTCTTTCGAAACAGTGTTTGAAATTTGTTGGGGGCACGTTTTCCAAAACTTAGAACTGCTCTTATTATCTGAATTGAGTTTGGATGCTACTGCACTATGTACAGTTTTATGAAATTTTGATGCTTTGTCCATACTTTTGGGCAAATAACTTCTATTAAGTTTAGAATCTTTTTTCAGTTCTTTCCTGTTTTGAACAGTCTTAAATGTAGAAAAGTCCGGTTGATCAGAACAATCTGGGGAACTAGATTTAGATAAACTTAGTTTTTTAGCAGCGTTATTTGAAAACGAATTTAGAAAGACTTCAGAAAGTTTAGAGCAAGTTTCAGAAGGAATATATGAGGCTTGAAATGCAACAGAAACTGAAGGTAAGACAACAGGGGTCACTTGAGTACTTTTTACTTGAACCATTTTCTGCACCGCGCTGGCATATCTAATTCCAGGTGCCGTTGAACGGGCTTTGACATTTCGCTTTTTTCTGCGTAATTTATTTGCTTCATAACTTTTTCAGAGATGACTTCCTTTTCAAATATCCAAGAGGGACACGTACGAGAAAAGGAAGCATGAAGATCTTGGCAATTTTAGCACTTTTCAACCGCAGTACAAGCAGAACTATCATGGTCCACTCCCGCCCAACGGGCACAAGTAAGAGTCCCGCGGTAGGAAGCTTTAGAATGACCTAAACGTTGGCATTTAAAACACCTTAAGGGATTCGGAATGTAATGGCGGACACCCAATTTCATGTAGAAATTGGAAATTACTTTTACAGAATCTGGTATTCAAGAGGCATGAAATGTGAGCACTAAATGCTTAGTGTCAAGAACTTGTCCGCCTTTTCATATAGTAATACGCCGGACATAAGTTACTCCTTGGCTTTGAAGTTTTTCAGTGATTTCCTCTATTGGTGTATGAAACAATTCGCCACACGAAATAACTCCTCTAGAAAAGCTATGTGCACTGACGGTAACAGGAATAGAACCAAAATTATTTATTTCCAATATAGTCTGGGCTTGCTTTCGAGTACTGACTTCGACAAGCAAGTCGCCAGAACGAAGTTTCCGCACTGAATGCACTTCCCCGAGATTTTCAGACATGGCTTTTTCTACTAAAAATGGTTAAACTGTATGGAATGTCTCGTTAGATGAAGATTTTCGTTTAACAATGAAAAAAGTATCAAAACTCTCGTGCAAAATTTTTTGTTCACTTTGACGCCCACTGAAGGGAAATTTCTTAGCTTTACCCATACACAAGATAAGAGTAATTCTGGTCCCGACTGCACCATCCACCACGGAGCCCAACAAGGGAAGGCAGTAACCGGCTCTGGAATTTCCCAGCCTCGGCACTTGCCTTAGTGCTAGCCGGAATCTATACTCTCAGGATCACCTCCAGGAACGTTGACCACCCTTAACTCCAAGCCCCAAAGAATGACCCTTTCAATTGATCCCTAGCAGACTAACCACTCAGGTGACTAGTTACCAGCCGATTGATAAACTGGGGACAGCAGTGCACCACTCGTCTAATGGGTCGCTAAGCACGGCAAACACGTGGGGGTATTTGCTGTCCATGAGAAGCAGGAAGTAAACAGAGCGGCGGCAGCTTCTCATGGAGAGCTCCCTCGCCTACCCTAGAGAGATAGAAGGATTAAGCAGAAAGCAGGAGGCGTAGAGGAGAGTAAACATAAATTGAGTAAAGATCCCTGGGTACCTCGGGATTGGGACACCCGTACTCACTTATAGTAGGTGAGCCGCTGAGGGGCCTGTAGAGGCATACAGGCAGGTAGAACAAATTTCTTTTTTCTTCTTTTGGGGGGGAGGGGGTTGAAATGTTTTGAATGCAAAATAAATTTAAAACTGTAGTATATGAATAGCATATCAATTACTCATTAAAATCAGCAATTTCATGTGAATAACTCCAACTATTTCCCTAGTTTAAAGTATTTGTTTTTTGAATAAATGATATCGGATATATTTCCATAAAATCAGTTTACGATGAACCAGAATTATTTACAACATATTTATTTATTAATATTGCTTAAATTAAATATTTCCAGAAAATGAAATAACAACGCATTTATTGTTTGCTGTTTCAAGAGAAAGAATTTCGGTATCTCATTTGGCAGAAAACTATTGTAATTTAAAAACAAATTTTATCATAATAGTACGGGGTGTGTAGTGGTAAACTTCTGCAAAAAAGTAAGTCTTTTAAGCACTTTAGCTCTAAAATTGAAGCACCTTTGTAAAAATATGCATACGTAAAATGCGTATTTTCTAAATATAATCATATAAATATATTTCTAAATATAATACATATTATATTGTAAATATGAAATTTTATAATAATGCATAATTTTTATTTAAAAAATTCTTACAAATTAATTTTAAATATTAGTTTTCTAAATTTTGATATTTATTTCTGTATTCGTACAAAATCTTCTCTAGTAAAATTATACCTTTTTGGATTAGTCAAAAGAATAGAAATGATCATAAAAATGAGAAGAAAGAAATTAAGTCAATTTCATACGATTAACAATAAAGATAAGTGAGCTATTCAATATTTCTTAAAATAAAAATAAAATATCCGATAGTTACATCATTTCTGAATATGCCATAAAGATGTAGAAACTCAGCATGACCACAAATTTTGTATTCGATTTTTATATAAGCAATTAAAATCCAACATGGTTAGGGTGGTTTATTATCGTTTCTTGTTACTGAAGTGCAGTAAAGGTCTTTTTTCAACGTTTAACGTAACTGAAATTTAATGAAAACATGCTTTTTAATCTATAAGCCGAAATTCTTACTTTATATATATATATATATATATATATTGGCAAATATTTTAGGATTAATTTCCAGCATTCGCTTAAAAGTATCGGAATAGCAAATTTCGATTTTAGGCGCGTCCTTCCCAATTGATTTAAGAAAAAATTTGACTCAAAACAACATTTATAATCATTATATTACATACCAAATTTGCTATATTTATGAGTTATTGCATTAACATATTTCAGAAAGTAAAGACGGATATGTGTCGAATGCCTTGTTGAATTTGACTCAAAATTTGACAGATGTTTATGCAATAGATACTGAATCTGTGCACTAAACTTTAACTATCTAGCTCTCTTCGGTTTGTACTTATTCTGTTAATTTATATTCTAAGAGTCAGAAAAACAAACAGATGCCCTCTAAACGGATGTTGCTGAAAATGTGATGGAAATATACAGGTTTGATGTGAAGACCGTTTACCAAATTTCATCTATCTAGCTCAAAGCGGGGGTTTTATTTTTATTTATTTATCAATTTTCTTTCATCTTTATCGCTGACAGACATTTTTCGAAAATTTGTTTTCAAACTCAACGAGGTATGAAACGTAGAGATTCATAAATTCTCAATTTCGAATTATTTTGACGCTTATAATAATTTCTGTACATTTTCTGTTGAGAAAGTAAAAATGCCTATTGAAGCATTTAAAAAAAAGCGCCAGAGCGAGACAAATATGGTATTGTATCAAAATTTAACGAAACTTATCAAATGAAGAATTTCATTCCATAAACAGTCTAAAATTTTGTTAAAGTATAAATAAAAGCAAAGGAAGCATTCCCCCTTTCTCTTATTACAATTTTAACAGCTGCAGAACAGTGTGATTCTATGATTCGGAGAATAACGAAATTCGGAACGACCGAAACGGAGAACGATATCATTTTGAATTAAATTATAATAAAAAATCTTTCTTATATATTTTTTTGGTATCCAAAACTAATTTCTCAAAAATTATTTTTAAAAATTACATTCAAGCAAACAAAAGTTTTTCATATTCAGTTTGCAGGGGGAGGGGATGCTTTCTTCGTTTTCGCGAGAAAACTAAGCCCTTTTTAAGGACCTTTTCTCAAAATTAAGCACTTTTAAGGTGCTTAAAATGGTGCTTTTCAAATTTAAGCTCTTTCCATGACGCTATGCACCCTTAGTAAATTGAAAATCAAATATTACTCTTTTTTGCTTCACTGTAGTATGTATAGAGATGAAATTACAATGCAATGTAAAGATTTAGAAACTGAAGATTAATATAAAACTAGGACAAGATTTAGATAAAACTAGAGATATTTTAAGAACTAAAATTTTAAAACGTTCATTTGATATGGAAATAATAATCAACAAAAACAGTTGTTGAATGCTGTATTTAATTACTTATATTTAAAACAAATAACTAGGAACAGAATACTATTTGATATGCTTGTATGAAACTATAGTATAGTTTACTTTAAATATACATAATTCTCAATCCTTTAAAAAAAATGTTACATGTATGCATTTTAATACTTTACAATGATAATTTATGCATCTTTAACGATTAAATCATTGTATTAAATTTCAAAGTGCATTATATGAGGCCTCATACATCTGTATAAAGCTCTCTATAAAAGGATTTCAAAATATTCATGTTCACAAGAAAAAAAGTATTCTATTTACTGGCATATTTTACCTTCATGGAAAATGAAATTTTTTGTATTGGATACACAAATTATTGAAATCACTAATTCAAACCAAATGGGAGAAAAAAAGAAAAATATGTTGAAAAATTTTGCTTTTGAAGAAATATAAAATGACTATTTAAAATTGCATTATATATATAATGCAAAATATTGAATAAAATAAAGACATGTTATTTGAAATATGCCTTTTACTGAAATTTGGAAATATTTTAAAATTTTAATATTAAATAAAGTAAAAGCAGATGGTATTGAAATATTTCAATGTAAATTCAGATGTATATGAGTTGCTTGATCTTGATAATTTATACTGAAAGAATTGCTATTAAGAATTGCAGAAATTGTCTTGCCATTAAAGTTTGGGAAAGACATTTGCTTGACTAATTCTGCTGCAATTGCTGTATAATAGAAATCAATGTCTGAGTCTATGTAGTTGATTTTAAAAAGTAAAAAAAAAAGTCTTGATTTTTTATTTTTAAAATCAAAGTTTTCGCTTTGAATGTGTTCAATATATGAGTATTTTTTTCCCTACATATTTCATTTGAATTCAAAATAAATAAATAATTTTGAAAAAACGGGTAATGCTTATTAAGTCTTGTCATGCAGCAATTAGGTAAAATTAGTATTTAACAAGAATGTCAACAATTAGTTAGACTTAAGGGAATTAAGTGTTATTGAAACAAGGGTCAAAAAAAGGGTAAAGAGATGAAAGTAAAATCGAGGAAATATGGATATTTTCAGCAATAAAGTTCTGATAGTTAAATATGAAGATCATTATCAAAAATGATCACTCAATACTTGTGAAAACATGATATTAATAAAAAGCATTCTTTGCATGTTTCACATGAAAAAAATCACTAAAAAAATAAAATATTTTAAATAAATTTAAAAAATCCTTTATCAAAATTTAATACCTATTGGTACAAATGTACTTTAAATCATAATCATCCCACATGTTACTAAAATTTGTAAGTAATTGTAAATAGATTAACATTTTCTACGTGATAAAAAGAACTATATTTTTATGATTACTATCCTACATATATCAACACTTGCTACGAAATTCTTTTATATTTTTGTGTAAATTCAAACTATTATTTTAAACGTGGTATGACAATAATTTAAAGATTAATCAGAGTAGTTCTGATATATGTTCATTGCTTATATCCGAAATGTAAACAAACACAATCCATTACGTTTGCACGATAGCCAATCACATGTACGATTGCATCGGTCATAGGGATAGATACACGTACCGGGGTACATTCGCGAGCCGGGATTGGTCAATAAGAAAAAGTGAATTTTGGTACACATTCCTGAGGAGCTGGGGTACACCTTTCCTCCCGTTTTCCTCGTCCCATTTTGTCAGCCTTAAAATTTAAAATAAGAAAATTCGTACTTTTTA
>JAPMOQ010014072.1:13713-27556 GCA_026543055.1 Argiope trifasciata
CTACACAGACGTCGGCGGTCTCGGTCGTTAAGTGCAGGTGGTCGCCCGCTGCGCTGTCCATGATGGGATGTGATGCCTGAAATTTCATTCTCTCGGCACACTCTTGATACTGTGTATCTCGGAATGTTGAATTCACTAACGATATCCGCAATGGAATGACCTATGCGTCTAGCTCCAACTAACATTCCACGTTCAAGGTCTGTTAATTCTCGTCGTGCCGCCATAAATCACGAAAAACCTGTTCACATGAATAACTTGAACACAAATGAAAGCTCTGGAAAACGAACTGCGCATTTATACTTTTTCGCTGCGATACTACTGCCATCTGTATATTTGCATATTGCTATCCCATGACTTTTGTCACTTCAGTGTATATAGATATAAAATTTTAATGGATGGCAAAAAATGATCGGAAAACAGTCATAACCTTTCTAAAAGTTAATGATTTCGGAATACAGAAGTCACGTGATGATTCCAATCAAGTTTTAACCAGATTTCCGCAAAAAACATAGACGCATGTAGATGAAACCGGTTTAAGCTGTTCACGAAAAATAATTCGATTTAGAGGAGAAATCCATTGATTTTGAGATAATCAAAAACCATTACTTCTCTAAACGTCGCTTTTCGAGAAATATGAGTCACTTAAAAATATGGTTTTTTTTTTGTGGTATTGATTTCACGTGACCTAAAAAATTAATGCTCTAACATGAAACTTGATATTTATGGCAGAGAATCTCAGTTATTTCGGTTATGCTAATATATAGCAGTTTTCACAGTACAATTGCAGTAAAACACTGAAAATGTATGTTTGACTATATAGACGCTTGAAGAGATTGATAAATCCAAATTTTTCCATTGAGCTAAACAATACGACATTTGACATGAATAATTTTAGGCATTAAATTTTTCAATATTTTTTTCAATACATCTTTTTTTAAAGTTGACTCTTGAGTAACGAATGCACTTTTTAGTCATTCAATTAAATATTACTTTACTTCAGGTGTAACTGCAAAAAAAATGTAAATACAAAAAAAATCTTATTCAAAGATATATACTTCTAACCACAATATCAAGATCTTATTTAATAAGTACCAAAAAAAGTACCTCGAAAAATAAAAACAATTTTTTATAAAGGTAGATAAAAAATAACTGTCGAGTGCTGTACATAGTTTATTAAAAACTATTTCCAATTTTATTTTGTCTCATTTTTTTACAGAATGAAAAATTTTTCCCCCAAGTATTGCTCACTTGAATTTTTTTTCTTCTTATTTTGAAAAGTCATTCATTATTTTTTAAAGTAAAAAAAATATTGGAAAATAAATGTTCTTTATTTAGAAGATTTTTTTAAACTTTAATTCACAGAATATTTTGCACCTGAGTGGATATATTAAAATTTAATGAAAAAAAAGTCTAATCTGAAATTGAATACATTGAATACAATAATAAGAACGCCGAACGATTTTAAAATAAAAAATGAAAATTAGAAGTTTTTTGAGAGTTCGCTGTTTTGTAAAATTTATCGTCTGAAAATATATCTCATTAATTTCGCAAGAAATTTACTTAGAAAACTATGTGAAGAAAATAAGAATGGTATAAATTAGATTTGTTATTAAATTTTGAGCATACTATGAAATCGAAATGGAATTTTGCAAGCTTGATTTCAAAGATTTATATAGATTCAATTATAATGACAGATTGAAAATAAATTATTCAAAATCAGGTTTGAAGCGTTGAAATCAAATTGAATAAGTTAATTCTACAGAAATTTGCTTTCTAAAATAATATTTTCCTTTCCTATATTTGCAATATAATATCATATACACCAAAATTTGAAATAAAAGAAAACATTGCATTACTTATTTTTATTCATATTTTCTAAAATGAAATTTCGAATTGTTGAATATAATCAGGTTTATAGTATTATAACTTTTTATGATGAATTCTAAAGGAAAAGATATTAAATTTGAAATAAATGGTGTCAATGTATATAATTTTTCATTTATATAACAAAAGAAAATGTTTGTTTTTTTTTAGTCTCATACTACTACTTAGAGTTGATTTTAACCTTTTGATATGAACGATATTGATTTATACAATTAATAAGATTCAAAAGTTTTAAGCAATATATCTATGCCATCATTCAATCATTGCATTTCTCGTTGTATTTTTAACAATCCGCATCTTCTGTCTTTTAATACTTTCAACACTGCCTAGGAGATATCAATTATCAAAGATAAATATCAATTATTCTGCTTGTCGATATTTTTATACCAAAAAATAAATGAAAAAAAGCAAAGGTATTCTTCAGATATATATTAGAAAGTTCAACCTGTCTAAACCGACATAAGAGACAAATTTTAGTACACAGACACCTGTAATTGGAAGTATCTGAGAAACGAGATATCTCGTCGGTAGCGTTGAAAGTGTCAATAATTTTTTTCTAATATCATCCTTTAGAAGGGCATCTCAAAGAGGGAAATGAATTGCTTCCAGCATGGGGATTGGTTCCCAATGTACTAGTGGGTACAAAAATGATGTAGGGTTGACTAAACCTTACCTATGATGGAGCGTGCCTCCTATGGTAGAGGTTGTTCTGGTGTTATTAATGGGCCTTAGCATGCAATCGTAGTTCCCGCCAATAATGTCGTGGAGTTCCAGTTATTCAGAGATTTTTGAAGTAGCCTTTTCTGGCTATTTTAACGTCAGGAATATTTAAAGAATATATGAAGACTTATATTCAACATATATGAATATTAAACATTAAAAATAATATTCGAAGATCCTTTTTCTTGTTTTTAAATCAGCCATTTACCGATTCCATGCTTACAAAAACTGAATGAATTCCCCATCAACTGTCTAAATTTCCCTTAAGATAGTAAAGAGGAATTCTAGAATCTCCCTTTCTAGGGATTATTCTTAGACAATGGCCTTAATACTAATATTGACTATATTTTCATAATACCAATAAGAGGGAGTCTAATAAAGTATGTAATTGCTTTTATTTTATTTCGTTTGCTCAATTGCTTGCTATCTAAGTATTATTACAGAAGAAAACTAATGAAATTTTAAGGTGAATTTACACTGAGCCAGTTACAAGACTAGTAAACTCACGTATGTGCAAATTGAGCTGAAAGACCAGACATTAATAACAATATTGAAGCTATTTTTTATAATACAGAAACTGAAAGAATTGGAAGATTAAATAGGTATGTAACTTTTTTATTTTATTTATTTTATTTGATTCCTTGATTTCTTAATATTATTGTAGAAAAACATTCATAAAATTTTAAGGTGAATTTATACTCAGCCAGTCATAAGACTAGTAAAAGCACGCATGCGCAGAGGGAAGATTGCGCATGCTCTGAAAATCCAGAAAATAGCAAGCTCTTGTATTGACGAGACAAGTATTTGGTACTGCGCAGTTTTTGAGCATGCATAGTCATCAGTCGCATAGCTCAATGCGACTGATAGCGACAGGATCAATTTGAAATCTTTATCAGTCGTATAGCTTAAAAACGTTTTCAGCTAGATGGTCGAAATTTGGTGCACTGTCTATATACGAAATACTTTGATTTGTGTCAAATTTTAAGTAAAATCTGTCAAGAGGAAAGTCGTCTGTCCAACTGTTCGTATATAAGCTAACACGATTACCATAAAACGAAGAGGTACACAGATTTAACAACAATAGTCAAATTTTGAGTTAAATATAATGAGTTGGCCGTCTGTCTGCCTATACTTTTATAAACATGAAAAGGCAATACCCTAAAAACGCAATGACTTTCAAACATCAAATTTGGTATGGAATTTTGAGACTGCAAGTGCAATTTCCTTTCAAATTTTTGCTCCAATCAGTTGGCGAAAAATGCGTCTAAAACACGTTTTATTTTTGGATACCATTAGCAGCATGCTAAAGATTTATCGTCAAATAACTCACCAAGAATTGCACGACAGATTCAGTAAAAATTATAAATTCTTAACTATTGGACGCCGATGCGATTGAAAACGTGGTATAACACCTTTATCTGAGGGTATGCGAGATAGTTTTGGGAAGACCACCTTCACTGGTTTGGGAAAAAGCATAAAAATCAATATAATACTCTGATTTCAACATTCAAATGATTAACAGTGGTTTTAGTAGGTGGGATTTTAGTAGGCGATTAATCGCCAATTGTTATACCCTTCTGCATTATTTTCTAATAACCCTAAAAGAGTGAAAAATTGTTGCCTCAAAAGCGATAAATAGCTAATTTGTTGCCTACGAAATTTGAGGCTTTAACAATTTGAAATTTCATCAATGCTGATGCCGAAAAAATTTATAAGACGTTTTAAATTAATTTTTATTTTCTTTAAAGTCTTCATAAAAATGCTCTTGTTTAAGTAATAAATTTTTGAAGCACATGTAAAAATATTTACAAGACTTCCAAAAACCCTTCAGAATTTAAAAAAAAAAAAAAAAAAAAAAAAAAAATGTCAGTCAGTAACAGGATTACAGCCCTTGCGGTGACTGGATTTCTAGCTGCTATTCTTCTATAGTCCTTGAAATTTCTCAAGGAGGGTAAGAAAGAAAATTAGTTTTAAGACCTTAAAAACAGAAAAGTAGGTGGGTGAAATAGGCCTTGTTTTTCGTCAAACAAGTACCTTAATTTCAATGCAAGCAGGTTCACATGGAAATAATGTGGTTTGAAATGTTTCGAAAAATACATGACAATAATTAGATTGAATGAATTTTTATTTATTTTAGTAATAGAGGGATTTAATATTAGAAATTACAGACGCATTTAAAAAAATGGAATCAACAATCACAAATTTCAATTTATCATGAGAGAATATTATTTTTAAGTCCTTATTTTTCTTAATTAATTTAAGTCATTAACCAGTTTAAACCGGCATGAAACAATAAAAAAAACTTTATATATATATATATATATGTGTGTGTGTGTGTGTGTGTGTGTGTGTGTGTGTGTGTGTGTGTGTGTGTAAAATTTTTCTAGCTGGCAAACAAAATTTTTATGCTAGACCGCTTTTGAGACCATTTTTCTGCTATCATTTTTCTAAATATCGACGCGTACATAATCTGATAGTCTTGTAATTGTTTCAAACCAGTTAATGACATAAATTAATTAAGACAATTTGTAACAATTCAGAGAAAGAATAATTCGGAAACCAAGTTATGATTTTAGTTGGCGATAAAAAGTTGTTGCCTCAAAAGCGGTAAATCGTTACTTATGTTGCCTACGAATTTTGAGGCTTAAACAATTTGTTTTCTACGAATTGGGGGCTTCAAAAACCTCATACCCAAATAACATCATGTTTTCACATGACAAAAAAATAAAACAAAAAAGATTGTTTTTAAGCAAATTTCCGTGCATTCGAAAAAATCTTCCTACTAAATCTGTATTGTTGCTTCCCAATGCAAAGAATTTTATTGTAAGAAAAAGAGTTTTACAGATCATTTAATGGTTGCTGAATGGGTGCTAGATCAGCCATTTCCAGACCTTTGGCAAACTTGGCGACTTTCCTCGACAATAATTAAGATTTCGGTTTGATAATTCTGGTGAAATATATGTACAGTTCGAATTCCGATGTTTCTTCTAGAAGATTCGGCATTCGGTCATTGGAACTATAAACGTAGGAGCCGCAGAGGCAAGTGGGGTTGTTAAAACAAGATAATTGCTTGAAATTTTTTTATGTCGCTCTTTGAATAGTGTACTGGTGAAAATAATACGATATTGCAGTTATTTAATAATGATTTGATTTTTATATGTTTTTGATTTCTGCAAACACTTTTTTGTAAAAGCTTTACCAATCTTTTTTTGAAAATATTTTTGTGTTGAATAAAACGTCGTTGCCCTTTATTCAGCCTCTTAAACCATTTCCCCATTCACCAACTGAACTTGTTTTTCTGTAATAGTATTATACTTATGAAAGTAAATATTACCTTATAAAAAATAAAAATAATGAAAATGCTTTGATGGGGTTTTTTCTTCTCTTTTTTAAAGGAACATATAAAACATCTTTGCGTTTTATAAAGAAAATAAAAAATGTCCCAAAATTAATGCAAGATTTGAATTTGCTACCAATCGTGCAGCAAAATCTTGACAACCCTTTAGAAAAACAGTTGACAGTTAATAATCGAAGGTTAGTAAAAATAAAATAAGATGCAATGGAACACATATCTTTCATTGTTGAACAATATTTCAAAAATAATAAAAATCTGACGATCACAGTTCAAAAATTTGAGAATTGACTCCCTATATCGTCTGATTTAACCTCATTGATTTTCTTTTTATGGAGTTCATTGAAGTCAAAAGTCTATACCAACTACCCAGCAAGCACGTGGGCATTAAAGGGATAAATTAAACGCTATATCGATGAAATTCCATCACATTTATGCAAAATGGTCATGGAAATTTTTGAAGAAAGAGTGCGCATGTGTCAGAAAATTCTGAGAGATTATTTGTTCCAGTGTCTTTTTCTATACATATTCATATCGTATGTACTTTATGATTAAATAAAAATGTAACAATTTAAAGAAAAAAATGTGTTCTGTTCTGTCTAATGTCACTTGGTCATACCAAGCCCGAATGAGCGGAACTCTTTCGAATGAAGGCAAAGTGTGCGCCTTTCATTGTTAACGAGCACTGTTAAGGTGAAAGGACGACATTTGCTCGAACACACACGACACAACCCTTTTTAGCGGGAGGTCGAACTCATTCATACATCCGCAAGTTAGAGTTTAGATCCAAATCAGAAGCCGACTCATACTTGATTCAGTACCTCCAGATGTATCATTTGTTATAGGAACTTGGAGGACTTTGCAGTTACGCCCTATTTAACGTGCCCCAAGTGCCATTATTCAACATGGCAGTCATTGGCCGAGACGAGGGCAGAACTCGCTACCTTTCGATTACGAGACTGACGCTCTACAACTGCGGTCTCTAAAACGCTACTGCGGTCCCTAAAATGCGTTTGTGTTTCTAATGTAATTCACTGTGTTTCTAATTTAATTCAAATTTTTCGCTAACAAGTTGCTCTATCGTGTAACGCTCCATATTCACTTACTTTAAACTCTTAGCTATCAAGGGATTTTTTAATTCAGTTTCCAACACTTTACTTCAAGAATAGCGGCAAATGAACCCCTTAACGGTCGTACAATTTTAAAGAAAATGGTCATAAAAGTGCCTATTTTTTATTCAAAGAAAATTATTCAAAACAGTATATGTATAATATTTGCATTCAGTTTTAATTTTTTGTTAATTTTTAGCATGAAATTTTTTAAAAAAATAGGAAAAGCCAACATTCAGGGCTATTATGACTAAATGTTAGCTTTCCAACAAAGAGAAAATAAAAAATATGTGTTTTAAGCATCCAAACATAATTTTATTGCATTTACACATAATGTAAATAAATACTAGTCATTTTTTCTTGTGTGATAAATTTTAAAGCATGAGACGCATAGGCCAACATCACAATCAGGACAATAGTACCGAGTTTCCTTTCTGCTGGCATCTAGTTTTACATAAATGAACTATCTCTAAAAACATAACAAACAGTCTAGGGCAGCCATCTGGCGTATATTTTGAGAAATAAACATGATTCTGGGCATTAGAAAAAGATTGTTTTAATATTTTGGGCGCATTACTTTTGAATACGCCAGCCCGGAAATATCACGGGCGCTAGATATAGAGGTAAAAATTTCACCCCTTCATTTTCACGAGAGCGAGAAGGAAGGGGTTAAAATCTTGCGTTCATTTTAGAAAACATTTTATTTTAATTTTCTTTTCAAACAGATAAGATATTCCATGAAAACATGCAATGAGTATCAGAGAATATAGTAATAAACATAACTCTTCTAAAATCCAAGATAAGTAAAGAAAGAAAATCCAATCAAAAAATATTTCTTTATCCACCGCATCAAATACTCATTATCGCCCGAATCATCCCAGAAACCTCAGCTGCAAATTTAAACGCCTCCGCACTTGAAATCACTTCGAACACGAAATCTAATAAACACCGAAGGGCATTCCGAGATTACGGGTGCACGTTTTTGGTCCTCCACCGACAAACATTATCCTCACAGAATGTCTCATTCATCAAAAGCAAGACGGCGAGATTCAAAAAATGCAATTTTCTAGCGACGCGCTTTCCAGAATCCCTTCATTAGTCTTGGGATGGAATGATTCTCAATTCGGAACACACTGTCTCGGAATTATCACCGACAGACAACTTGGCCGCTAATGAATGAATTTACGACGCCATTTCGCCAAGAAAGATGGTTGAATTCCGCACGTTTCTATCTTCGATTTATTAGAGGCGAAATTTGTATATCTCTTTGCACTTAATTACCAGCATCTAAAACTTCTGAGATTCGATATCTTGACAGAGTACACATTTTGTTGAAACCTGCATTGATTTGTTGGTGTTGGAGCAAGATGAGGTCGGTTAATTTTAAGTTGGGTAGTGGTATGATGCTGTGGAGATTATAGGTGTAAATAGGGTTTCGTTTAAGTTGCATCCTTTCACTCATGCCTTCCTAAATCGTTCATCCGATTACGATGAAACTTGGTCAATTTATTGTTTACACCTACGGGGTGGTTATAGAAAGAGTACAATGATCTAAAAATGTTTAAAAAATCTAATCTCAACCGCATCTATTTACCAAGGGTTAATTTCCAAATAACTCGCCAAGGAGACTATAGATTTTGCAGAAATGATAAATCCAAGTTAAAGGTTAATATTTTGTAGCTGTATTACGTAAATGTCATACAAGTCATTCTCAGACGTAATAGCTTTATTGCAGATTATGCGAGAAAGTTTTATGGAGGCCAACCTTGGGTTTTTTTAAATTTTAGCTCTTTTAGCAGTAACCGCCAAAAGTGTTGTTGTGCAAATAATTCTGAATCATCTTAATTTTCAGAAAATATCTTTTCATTTATATTAACTATTTGATGGTATAAATATATATTCTATGTTTAATCAATTTTAAAATCAAATATTTTAATCTCATTTTCTAAAATTAAACATGAAAATTTTGAACGAAGATTAAACGAATCACGAGATACCTTAATTGTTTATTTCATTACCATTCTGAAAGAACACCAAGATTTACAATTCTAAAACAATACACAAATCTAATATGTAAAAATGAATATTTGTTTGCTCGTATTTTATATATACTGTCGTACCGTTCATCCTATTTCGATAAAACATTGTTCAATTATTGATTGATTGCACTTAATACTTTTTTCAGCTGCCGGGTACTAGCTAGTTTATTATAAGTACAAACTGTGCATATTTCTCTGGGAAATTAATCACTGAACCAATAAAGTTTTTGTATTGAAACACAAAACATTTCATTGCAATCAGTACACATTTACTAGTCTCAAAATGACATTAGGGTAGTTAATTCTGATTTATGGTTCAATCTGCTGCCACAGCGCTCATTATGTAGATAGTTTCATTTGAATAATACCATTTAATACAAAAAGATCTGTTGCCGTAAAGTTCGTAGTTGTAAATAGGGTTTCGTTTAAGTTATTCCTTTTATTAGGTTGGTGCGTATGAAATGTCGGATTCTCTTTACATGCGGACGTTTGTCTCCCTGTTTTCGTTATACTTTTGTCTTTGGCGTAACCTCATTCATAGTCGTATTGTCCATTGCCAGAGACTCATTTCAGCAAAATAGGTTTTCTCGAAGGTCTTCCCTTTTGTTATTTCTTTTGAGTTTATTGCCGATATGAATTCTGCCGACATTCGCGTCATTTTCTTATATGAGTACAAACTTGGTAATAGTGCTGCAAAAGCTGCACGCAACATAAACCAAGCGTTTGGGGAGAATACGGTTAACGATCGGAAAGTGCAGCGTTGGTTCGAAAAATTTCGGACTGGCGATTTTTCACTGCAAAATGAACCGCGCGGAAGACCCAAAACGTCTGTGAAGAATGATGACCTGAAGGCTCTAGTGGAAGCGGATCCAGCCGTATCCACGAGGGAACTTGCTATCAGGATGAAAGTTGACCATACAACGATATTGAGACACCTTTCTGAGATTGGCAAGGTTAAGAAGATGGACAAGTGGGTACCGCACGCACTGACAGAGCGAAATAAGCTGGAACGAACTGGAATATGAAGTTTTGCAGCATCCACCCTATTCACCGGATCTCTCGCCGACCGATTTTCATTTTTTCAAGCATTTAGAGCTGTTTTTAAGGGGCAAACACTATGAAAATGAAGACAGTCTAAAAAACTCGATATCAGAGTTTATTAATTCTAAAGACCAAAATTTTTTTAAGACAGGCATCTACGCTTTAAAATCTCGTTGGGAGAAGTGTATTGAAGCGAATGGAGCGTACTTTGATTGAATAAACAGCTTTTGAAGAAAGATATGCAGTTTTATACAATCACTTAAGAATCCGACATTTCATACGCACCAACCTAATAATTCAAACAGATCTGCTTTCATAACGCTCGTATTGTCAATATGGTTTCGCTTGAGTTATCCCATTTATGCAAAAATATCTGTTGTCGTGAAGTCCGTAGTAAATACGGTTTCATTTGAGTTATCGCATTTAATATAAAAACATTCAAATAAAATCTAGTCGCTAAAATTGCTTAGAATAAAGGCTTAGAAGTTAACAGTGCAACTAGTTTTAAAGTTGTTGCAAAGGCTAAACTGACATATATTCTTACATTGGATGGATTGTTCATCCTGATGACAACTAATAAAAGGATTTAAACAATTGCCTTCATCATGCTTTAGCAAATCGTCATCTTTAAATAGTATGCCAAATTAACAATATTATTATATTAATAACAATATAAACAAATTGTGGTTTAACACTTTTTACAAGCAACATAATCAATTTGCCGAAAAAATTCCTATAGTGAAAAATAAATTATTCCAAATTAATTGTTCTCAACATAACCAACAATATACATAAACACGAAATGTTTCCACAACTTGAAATGACAAGACATACTTCACGAATATCACACGAAAATGACTCTACTCTACTAAACAGAAACATACTTGTCCACCCTCTATATGACAATTGCCTCTTTAAACAGCTTTTAACGTCATTAAATTATATTCCATACTTCCTGTTGCCATCTAACAAATGCTAAAACTTGCTCTTTGCTTACACTGAAGAGAGCAACAAATAAATCTCACCAGAAGTCAAGTAATTTCCGCTTTCCTCGGGGGAAGTATAACTCCATTACAGGTGTCAAGCATCGCCCCAAACCCCAGATACCCCTTTCCCAGGGGGGTCCTTCAGCCTAGAGGCCGAGTGCCTGCACATCGCATTAATTAAAAGTGTAGCCAGTCAAGTATATGGTTTTCGAAAGCGTATGCCTGGATGAAAGTTATCTGCTCCAGACTTGTTGTTCGGATCAGAAAATCAATTTCTGTCTGTAACGTCGTTGTGCCGGGCGACTGGAATGGTACCTTAAGGCAAGACTGGGATTTTATAATTAAAATATTTTATTGGTTATCTTTGTTGATATGGGGAATTAAGTTTAGTTTATGGTAATTTTAGTTGTTTTGTATAGTGTGGAAGGTAAATGTGAGAGTGGATGGTTAATTTTTATATTATGTGCTATTTTTTAGAAATTCGATAACTTGAAATATTTAGTAATCCGGTTTAAGGGATTTAAAGAGAACTAGTTAATAAAATGCTAATACTGTATGGATATTTTTTCATCTTATGAGAATTTATGTATTGTATGTTGATAATTTTATAAAAAAATTCAATTTTTAATTTACTTTAAAGTTAATAACCTTTAATTAATAATTTAATTTTTTTTTGTACAGACAGGCTGATATAGAGACTCTAATATAATTATTTTATTCGTTACTATTTATTTCCTCACTTAAAAACACACACAAACAGAAAGTTACAAATTCAAAAGCTTTTCATTATTCAATCTAAATGTTTCTATATAGACAAAAATTTGTAATTTCTATTAAATTTTGAATTAAATTCCTTCACAAAAATTTATTTGTTCTGTTTGTTCGAACTATTATAAATGCTAAAAGAATAAAGTTTCATACCGAGTTTTAATATCTAAAATATATACTCTCATAAAATTTTGTACAAACCTGTTAGTGAGTAGACCATTGACCAGTACATTCAAATGTATATATTAGAGATTAAAAATAAATAGATAAATAAATTTGATACGTGAGCTAACCCCTAAAATTGAAATCTTGAGCCTGATTTATTACTCTCAAAGTTTTATATTAAAATCTTGCTGCAGAAATTTTGCTAACTTTCAGGCGTTGTTTTTGTCAATCTAATTGCTCTAATTGAAATAAAATATTCTGCAACAATGCATAACTAAATACAATATAAAATATTTCTTAAAAATAAGAGAAATTATAAAATGTTTGTTCTGTCTGTCTAGCATAAAATGCAAAACCAATAAAATTTCATACACAGTTTTAGAATTTAAAATACAGAGCCACATGAAAATTTGGATTAACCTGTCCATGAGTTAACCTCCTGTATGACCATTTAAAAGGAAAATATCTATAAATAAATTGAATATGTGAATTTATTATTAAAACTATATTGTGCCGAATTTATTTCAATGTGTAGCAAAAAAAGCCGAAATATTTTGTTTCTCCTCAAATATTCGATTTTTTTCACTGTTCTAAGAAATACCAAACGATTTTGAGGTCGGCATTTTTATGCAACAGAGGGAAGAACAATTTAATGAGGAAATATGTAAGGAAGTTTCGTAGATACCCCTTACACTGATTCCAAAACGCAATAAATTATACTTTCCTTGCACTCGAAAAATAAATTTTCACACTTTATAGTTTTTTTACAAAATATCAAAAATTAAATGGACTTATTGCTCTCAATGTTGTCAATTAAAATCTCGCTTCAGAATTTTTACTAAATTTCAGGTGTTTTCTTTTAATCATTTGCTCTATTTCAAATGAAAAATTCTTTAAGATTTAATTTGAAGTAAACAATAAATAGCTAAAGATAATGTAAGAATAAAACAAAAACAGCGAATGTGAAAACGATTTCTTAAACAATTAAATTTTACATGTTATATTTTATTTTCTCATATTTCTAACTGAAAACAATTCTACAAGATAATCTGCGTATATAGCAATAATGGATTAATAATTAAATTTCATGATTTTAGTACTCGTTAGGAGGGCTATCTCATCCTGTATAAAGTGGTACCGAACGCGCGAAGTCAAGTGTTAGTTAAGCGAGTTAATGAAATCTGGCAATGGTGCGTAAACAAGGGAACAGCTGATTGCGGGACTCGACATTCCAAACGCTCCCGCTCAGAAGCAGCTGATTACAATAAAACTCCACAATTCAGTTAGTAGAACTAGTTCCATTCGGAAAGCGATGCCAGAGGTGTTTTTCAAGAAAGAAAATTGAAAACTTCTCTGTTCATTTTTGGAAAGTTTTGAATGGAAATATAAATTACATAAGGATGAAATTAATCAAAATAATGTATGAAGTAAAAAAAATTTTGTTTTATTTCTCTGCAAATTTAAAAATTCGTAAAACGACAGATAGCATGTTTAATTTTTCAGAACGAACGAGTCGAGAAATCAGAACAGTATAAAGAAGTTTTACCTTTCATTTATATTGTAACAAAAAATATTATAAAACCTATTATAATTTATTAATGAACTTTTATTTTTATTATTTTGCAATTATTAGAAGAAAAATTTCATCTTCGTAATGCATTGTTTGGAGAAGTAAATTATATAAGAATTATCATTTACTTATGGAGCATTAATATAAGAATTAAATTAATGCTCCAAACCAAATAAAAAAGTTCGGTTTCTCTATCTACAAATTTAAAA
>JAPMOQ010014084.1:0-14548 GCA_026543055.1 Argiope trifasciata
AATCATTGTAGTTGCCACCCCCCTCTCTTTCATTTCCGGTATATATACACCGAAGAGCCATTACATTATGACCACCCTCCATCTATGAGAATGGGCTTGCCCAGGAGCAGAACCACTGTGCGTGCGTGGTTGATATTGGAGTATATAAAACGGGTATGCAGTGTCTTTCTAAACATAGTGCGATTAGCGACATAATGGGAAAAGCAGCGGATTTATCAGACTTTGATAAAAGTGAAATCGTTATGGCTCGGTGACTTGGAACATCAATATCAGAAACGGCGCGTTTAGTGGGCTGTTCACGTGCAGTTGTTGTGAGCACATATCAAAGGTGGTGCAGGGATGGTGAAACGGCAAGTCGCCGGCCAAAAGTGTGTCGTCCACGGCGCATTGATTCCAGAGGAGAGCAGAGATTGCTACGCATTGTTCGCCGTGACCGAAGGGCTACAACAGCCGAAATCCCCACCAGCTACAACAGTGGTGACCCAGGCAATGTTTCTCAACACACTGTGCAGCGTACATTGTTGCGTATGAGCCTACGCTGCCGGAGGCCGAAGCATGTTCCTGCACTAACGGAACGTAATCACCAGATGCGTTTGCTATGGGCCAAGAAACATTGGAATTGGACACCAGAGGAATGGAAGAAGGTTGCATGGTCCGACGAATCACGTTTTCCGGTCCATCACTTCAACGGGCGTGTGAGAATACGCCGATTTCCAAATGAACCCCTTGCTCCCGAATGCGCAGTTGGACGGAGACAAGCCGGTGTGGGGGTATTATGGTGTGGGCAATGTTTTCATGGAGCACATTAGGACCCATAATCCCCATAGAACAATTCTTGACATCTGGAAGTTACGTGAACATGGTTGCAGACCAGGTTCACCCATTCATGGCAACAGTGTATCCTGCGGGGGATGGCGTGTACCAACAGGATAATGCACCATGTCATAAGGGTGGAATCGTCACGGATTGGTTCGAGGAACATTCCAGTGACTTTTAAGTCATGTCTTGGCGCCCAAACACACCTGACATTAATCCAATAGAGAATTTGTGGTCCTACTTGGAAAACCAAATTCGTGCTGTCAAGCTACCCCTTCGCAATATGAGGGAATTGCAGGACCAGTTGGTGTGCGCTTGGTACCAGATACCTCAGACTACCTATCAGCACCTTGTGGAATCAATGCCACGGCGGGTGCCAGCAGTTTTGAGGGCTAAAGTGGGTCCTACATGTTATTAGCAGGGTGGTCATAATGTAATGGCTCTTCGGTGTATGTGTGTGTGCCTGCGTGTGTAAAGGTATTTTTAAATCCAATTTAAACTTAATTAATTTCCTAAGTCTTAGCTCAATTCAGCACATATCAGATTCATTCTAATTCTCTTTTCTTGATTCCATTCCATTTTATCTATTTAAATAATTCAATACGAGCTCTAAAATTGCTGAATCGGCTAAAAGTCGACAAGTTCACACACTCTGAATGAAGGGATAAAAATTGCCCAATCAAGTTCATTCTTTTAAAAGATGTCTATGATTCCCTTGCCTGTGATCATTTGCGTGTTGGAAATCTGTTTTAAAATCTCGCAGTATATAAGCATTGAGCAAATTCTTCCTTTCGTTTTGTGACGTTCTATGTGACGTGTTTCATCACTTCTGCTTGTTCATAAATCATACCTCCCGAGATGGAAATAATAAGTTAATAATTCAAAGTATTTTCTTTTTCTTCGGCCACACCTTTGCCTTCAAATATTATGTTTGCACCCACAACACATACACACACATATTGGAAGAATGTACACCTCATAGTAATATTCAAAAATCTCAGAATGTACACCTCGAAGTAATATTCGAAATATGCGAAAATATCAGAATGTACACCTCGCAGTAATATTCGAAATATGCGAAAATCTGAATGCTGCGTTGAGTAAAATAGGCCACAAGGTGCACATGTTGATGGAACAATTATTCATGCAATTATTTTTATAAAAGTTTTTAAAAAAATCTATAATTTGTTGATAATCAATCGATTACAAAAACATTTACCTGAGAAATTTCCCTAAATGTATCATATTTGTATATCATAATTACAATAAATGCACATATTTGTTGTGAATTTATTTAAATAATGAACAGAACTATTGATTATTTATCCTTACTCCAATGCTCTACTTTTGAGCGCTTTTTAGCAATTTCAATAACAATAAATATCTGCTAATAATAAAAGAAAGAATGGTTTGATGTTTGTTTTCCTTTTGTAGGCCAGACGATTTCATCTAGACCTTTCAAACTAGATTTAAAAACATATTTCAATTAATTAAAATGTAAGCGAGATTTTAACGCATTTCTGCAATAGTTTCCGAAAATATTATTTCAAAAAAGAATGTTTACTTATATTAAGAATTTTAAAAAACTGTTTTTATTTATTCCAAATAATGTATCGTGCAGTTTCGTCATGGACATTAGAAGGAATTTAATTTGAATAAACATAACTAGTTTTCCTTGCTAAACAATTGGTTGGCAAAAGTGACACATATACAACATGTGTTAGAATAAGAATACGGAAATAACTCAAAAAAGGCGATTGCAAATATTTAAATAGCACTGCTGATTTAAAATCTGGTTTGTACAAAATTGAGGTTATAGAATAGTTCCTCATAAATCTTCCCCAATATTTCCACTTGTATGATTTCAGATGTTTAATTTGCCGGTTAACAAATTGAAGTTTAAATTAAAGTCTTTATTAGTAACTTAATTTCAAGAACTTAAAAAGCAAAATATTTGTAACTTCATATTTAGTTAAGCATATATGTGGGTGTGAAGGGTTTCAATGCATCAGTCCACTTGGATAAGTTTAATCTTTTTATTCTTAATTAACACAGGATGATTAAGATGGTTTTTTACCTGTGAGAATTCAATGATGACGAAGAAATTTATATAAAATAAATATGGTCAGTTGATGTTGTTCAATGGATCCTTCCCACCTACATATGGTACCTTGGCCATTTGCAATCGAATTCTTCAACCCAAGATGGTCGTAATCAGATCTTTTCTTATCGATCGGTCGCACCCTTCTGTTGCGGATCCGTCCGTCTATCATCCTGGTCTAGTGAACTCTGAACTCTGCCCTCTGACTGCTGGTTAACACTGAAAGTATTGAGCGCCCTCTCGTGGAGTTAATTTACCACATATAACTAATATTGCTACATGCATATTTATATACTCACAGAAGCCTTGTATTGCTCTGTTCATTGTGACATGTTTTCCCTAAATTTTTTTCTTTTTTCAAAAATTTGAAACGACCCCCAATCAAACTTCAAATATTTTTCTAATGGAATAGAAATATGTATATAAAATAGCAAGGATGTAGAGAAATATGCTGACAGACCATCAGGAGAAATCGCCATGAAATTTTCTCCCCCACTTTCTAAATAATGTGTTATCCCTCTCTCCAATGCTATACAAAATTATTAGCTTCTTTGGTCAATATCATGAAAACCATGAGTGCCGAGTTATTTTCAAATTATCGTGCAATTTCTCTGTATAATTAAGGAAATCGATATTTATGTGCTATTAACAGCATATGATGGGCCATCAGTATTTACAAAATATTTCTATTAGTGTGCAATGTCATGTTTTTTTTTTCTTCCAATTTTGCTGATTAATTGTTATGGCACGATTAGTATGCAAGTAGCAGAAAACTAAATATGCATTTTGATAGTACTTTAAAGAGGTACATTTGTAATCACAAAATAACTCATGAAATATCATTTATTTAATTCAAGCTATTTTTTTTTATTTTACTTATCGCATTTCCGTGCATGCAGGCCGCGGTAGCCTGGTTGGTTTGTTTAGTTATATTAACGTCCCGTTTCAAAGCAACACGAGGGCTATTTTGGGACAGACCTCGTCATTTTGAACCCCGGTCAGATGACGAGGACGACACCAGAACTGGCACCCCCCTCTCCACACCACGCCACACCAGCGGGAGGACGTTTGGCCTGACAGATTTAACGTGCAACAGACCCCCTCACACGACGGATCTTCGGCGGAATCGAGTCTCGAACCTGAAACCCTTTGATTCCGAAGCCGAGACTTTTCCACCAGGCCACCGCGGCCCTCAGCCTGGTTGGTAGAGCGTCAGTCTCGTAATCGAAAGATTGCGGGTTCTGTCCCCGTCTTGTCCAAAGCCCGCCGTGTTGGCCAACTAATGGCAGTTGGGGCACGTTAAATAGGTCGTAACTGCAAAGTCCTCCAAATTCCCGTAACAAAACGATACCTCTGAGGGTACTGAATCAGGAATGAGTCGGCCTCTGATTTGGATCAAAATTTTGACTTGCAGATGGATGAATGAGTGTATGAATGAATTCGACCACCCCCTGAAAAGGCTTGTATCGTGTGTGTTCGAGCAAAGTCGTCCTTTCACCTGAACAGATCTCGTTAACAACGAAAGGCGCACTCCCCTGCCTTAATCGAAATAGCTCTGCTAATTCGGCTTGGTATGATCAAGTGGCATTAGACAACAACAATGTACATGCGACGAACAAACTGATGAACGGTTAACTCTTGGGTGAATTTGATTCTTAATTTGATGCAGATCTGTGTATTAGATGCTAACTCTAAGCTTCAAGTTTTATTTGTTTAGCTCTTTTCGTTTTGTAGTTGTTGGGTTAACATGTATTTATGTAACCTGATAGACAGACTTCCTCTTAATGGCACGAATCTCAATGGTTTCTACTCAAAATTTAATCCAAAACTTCAAATTTTGTGAAAATGACACAAACAAAATCCCCCACCCTTGGGGTTACCAGGAAAAAAGTATGGAACGCACGAAAAATTTCGTAGGCAAGGTTGGATTTGGCCACCTTGGTGGGCGAAAATAGGTGAGCGATCTGACTCCTCTCATCCATGACGGGACTACTTCTTTTTGGGAAGGGTTGCACCGTGGTCGGTGAAGGCATTAGGACTCAACCACTGTTCCCGCCAATGTTGCTGTTATTGTAGTTCGACCATTCACTTTTCTTTATCCATTTCCTCTCGGGCGGGTTGGAGATTCAATAATATGACTATATAAAATTTCATTCGACCAGTTCAAAGTAGTTTTGAATTATTGTGCTCACAATAGTTTAAAGGAGTTTTGAATTATTGTGCTCACAATAAATACAAAACTACTTTGAACTACTGTTCTACTATTACGTTCATACATAGTTCTAAAAATGTCTATTTCGAACTTGGAGAGGTCTGAAAATGAGAAATTTCGATAGTATTTCAAATTCGAATCTTTTGACGATTACAATACTTTCTTTATGTATGATTCGTATAGGAGCAAGCGAAAATAAAAAATATAGAAAGTGGACTCATATAGCATTGAAGTTGAAAGAGTGCTATGGAAACGTTTCATAACTTTCATAATATCTCAGAGGATTATTCCAGAAAAAATAAAATAAAAACACGCTATCCCTATACTATAGAAAGTTAAGTCATATAGCGCTGAAATTCAGAGTTTGCTATGCAATACGTTTCATAATTTTTATAATATCCCAAAGGATTATTAAAGAAGAGTATTCTTATTCAACAAAAATTTCAGTATGTATTGCAAGAATTGCAAGAATAATATTTCAAGGTAAAAACCAGAAGATGTATTCTCATATTTCTACTCAGGACAGAGCAATATAATACAAAATTGCAATAATTATACAAAATATTTTTAATGACTAATTTCTAAAATTAAAGCTAAATGTAAATAACACAAAAAATTAAGACCTTTATTAAAAGCATTATCTTAAGCAGAAATCTTGCCATTATAAAAATATGAGTCCCATAACTGTACCTAGAACATTAACAAAGGAAGAAAAATCTAAGATGAAATATTTATAATAGAAAATTGTTTGAGAACAAAGAAATATATTGTTATAAAATATACAGAAAATAATTTCAAAAATTAATTTGAATTTCAAAAATACCAGTGCAGTTATTAAATTGATATTCATTGCCAAGGCAGTCTTTTAAATTTTAAGATTATAATAAAAAATTATTTTTGTGCTAAATTATTTTTGGAAATAATCATAAAAGATCATTATGAGCTGCATATTTCTACCTTTCAAATTAATCCACACTTCATTCAGTTGCTTTAAATTTAACGGTTCTATTTTAAAAAATCCAAAACAATACTCAGACAAACACAAATACATTCTGCTTTATTGTTAGTTGAGATGTAAATCTTTTGTTTCTCGTTTTAATTTTGTTTTAAAGCATTAATAACATGTAACATAAAATACCGTTTGAATATTTTAAGTATCTCATTTTTCATATAATTATAGCTCGTATTATTTTAGATGACTTATTGAAGATTCCTGATTTCTGTTATTATCTTCATTATCAGAAATTATATCAGACTATTTAAAAGCCCAGTCTTTAAAAGTGGCTGCACTAAAAAATTTTTCAGCAATGCCTGTTTTGAAATTAAAGCTTAATTGTAAGGACCAAAAAATTTTTTTAAAGTATACTTTATAATGAAACCTATTTAACATGAAAAAATAAGCCATATCTTCACATGTGAGAGAAAAAATGTGGAGAAAATAATAGCTCTAAAATTGAAAATGTTTTGAATTTTTTATCGAAAAATGAAATATATGATTGTAAAATGGGTTAATTAAAAAAATTCACACAAAAAATCCAGAAAAAAATGTAAATGTTGAATACATTTATAAATTTATATAATTTTATATATGCTTTAAATATTATAAATATAATGTTTAAAGCATATATAAAATTTATATATTTCCTATTTTAAAATGAAGTGAAAAAAGGCTTTTTCAGTAATATTTTGGAAACTATTGAAGGAAAACAAAAACATTCTAATTACATGTTCGAGAATTAAAAAAATATATATAAAAAAGGAATTAATAAAAAAAAAAATTATTGATTAAAATTCTTAAAGTTTAGAAAAAGTGCTCTTAGTTATCTATTCCAATTCTCCAAACACCAAATTCTCTAAATGTTGTCTAACAACCTGTTCAGAAAGCACCAAACACTCGATCGCACACACGCATGCTGCACACATACACACATTTATCTTTCTTATTAGTAGAAATGCAAACTATACGGATATTTAACAGAATCCTTTTTCTCGGACTTTCAAAAACGGAAAAAAGGCACAAGATTAGCCCCTTGCTTACGAGACGGCGTTCTCTATCCCCAGATTTCTGGGGATACTGACCTTGACGTTACGACGTTGTTGGCTGTGTAACAACGTTGAAAAAGAAAAAAGAAAAAAAAAACTGAAATGCCAATACACTCATGTAATGCATGTAAAAAAGCTTTTTGTTCCAAGAAACATTTCGAAAAATTTCACAAAGATTTGTAATTTTAATTTTTAAATTTTTTTCAAATTTTTGTAACACAGACACTTTGCAACCCCCCCCCCTCCTGTTTCCACCCTTCAGTTAACTGCAGACAAAATGAATCCAAAATGTTTTTATACAGTCCCAATAAAAGAAAATCTACCTTATGATGTTTCCTCTGCTGGTTACTCTGGTTGTACACCTAAAGAAGCCATGTATCCACATGAGGTAACAATGGGACTTTACCCTATACATAGCATGTATCCACTAGTGGTTACATGGTACGCAAGGGGCTTAAACATTTGATGAAGCCATTGAAGTAACTTGAATTTCAATGTGGTAATAAAACATATTATTAAAAATTATGCAAAAAATATTTTTTTAAAAATTGCCGAAATTTAATATTAAGGTAAAACACGCAGGACAATTACGTTAATATCTTTAAAAAGACATTTTAAAAAAAAATTTAAGGTAGTATAAAAATCAGTCTACAGGGTTTAATTTTCTGCTTGCGTGTGTGTATATGTGCACAGACGCACATATACACACTTTCTCTTTTATGAATAGTAGGGATATGTATGTCTAATATTTATCTTGTTACATTGTAAAAATTCTTATGCATATATAATTTTATGTTGTTGCTTATTTCAAGAATTCCGCATTCATAGGCTGGACAGATTTTTTTTATTTATGTTCTGTTTCAATTTATGGCTCCTGACCCCCAATGTTTTGCCCCCAACCGGTCGACTTAATCTGCTTGAAATCATGAAACCAGATCTGGCTGAGTTATCCCAACAGTGCTCAACAACTTTAATACCAAGCAGGGGAAATATATAAGCGTTTCTGGTATACTCCACTCCTTCACATTCAAAAACTCTGTTCCAAAGAAAATAGCAGCCCCGCAAGCTTTAGCAAACAGACACAAAAGACCTGGAAAGGATTAAAATCTCGCTCAGCATTTGTTGGAAAGATCTGACCAAAAAGTAAATAATAATAATAATAACAATAGAAAAAAATCTGATTTTTTTTCTTATTTACATAAATATAAATCTGTGTCTTAATAATAGGTGCGAAAATCTTGGCTCGCGTATACCTCTTCTCAGAAAAATTGCCGCGTGTTTACGATAGCTCAGTAAAAAGAGAAAAAGTGGCACATGGACGTATTAAGTTTTAAAACATTTATTACACAAATTCAACATAGGTAAACAAAAATAACAATAGAGAGAAACTGTGGCAAGGTTTAGGATATAGGAATATTAAATGCACATAGTTACCTATAGGCTTTACATTAATAATTAAGTGCTGGTTAATTTCACAGTTGACTTCGGCTTCTTAGCGAAGTGACTTTCTGTATAAGACGATACGTCTGTTCACATCCTAGCTTAGTAGTAGGATTTAAACAATAAAGTGTCCATTTTTCGCCTTGTTTTCAGAGGGCATTATTGTCTCCAGCTTAATAGTGGAGAAACCTAAACGGACGAGCGCATGTACGCGTTTTGAATGCGAACTGAACTAACTAAATTTTTCGCCACCAAGGAGGCTGGCGCTGCAGTCGAGACTGAACATCCCGCCACGCGTTGGAATTATTATTCCAACACTACTTTATTAAACTATAGATAACTGTACACTTTACCACGATTAATATCCTATCAATTTTAGAGTTAAATTTAAGAAATGAAAAATTTCTAAATTAAATTAAAATAGAAGCAATAGTAAACAGTTAAAAGTGCAATACAAATAGAAATACAACAATTACACATTCATAATTCAAAACAATACTTAAATATAAATGCTGCAAAAATGTAAACAAAGCACAACACAAATTCAACATTAATTGAAAACACTATACAAATACAATTGGTATTAATAAACAACACTGAGTAAAATATAAATATCTAGTTTTCTGTTTTAACAGGAAGTAAACAGACTTTAGAAATTGCTCTTTTATAGGTACCATGTGCGGTACGTACATTTACAACACGCACACAGCCATCATTACCAGGTATAACATCAACTATTCGACCAAGTACCCATTTACATTTAGGTAATTTATCTTCCTTTAGTACTACCATCATGCCTGGTTTTACATTATTTTTGACAAACTGCCATTTCTGACGTTGTTGAAAATGGTTTAAATAATCAGTGCTCCACCTTTTCCAAATATGTTGGGTCAATTTTTCTACTCTTTGCCACCTGGACAAACGATTATCTTTAGCATCTATTAATTCTGGTGCTGCAATAGTATTTATTGGTCGCCCAATGAGAAAATGTCCTGGCGTCAAGGCCTCCAAGTCATTTATGTCAGAAGAAATTTCAGTGATAGGGCGAGAATTTAAAATACCCTCAATTTCTACAATAACCGTATTAAATTCTTCGTAAGTTAAATTTGCATTTCCAATAGCTCTCCTAAAATGATGCTTGAAGGACTTCACGCCAGCTTCCCAAAGGCCGCCAAAATTTGGTGAAACTGGTGGAATAAATCTCCATTTAATGCCATCAGAGGCTAAGAAATTACTTAAATTGTCCTCTGGATGATTTACTAAATCATAAAGTTTTTTCAACTCAGTCTGAGCACCAACAAAATTTGTGGCATTGTCAGAAAAGAGAGTAGAACATTTACCTCTTCTAGCAAAGAATCTTTTTAGTGTCGAAATAAATGCTTCTGAAGACAAATTAGTAACCATTTCTAAGTGAACAGCTTTAGTAGCCATACATACAAAAATAGCAATATAAACCTTATGAAGACTTCCCTTTCTTTGACCTTTATATTTAATTAAGAAAGGACCTGCAAAGTCAACACCTGCATTGGAAAAGGGAGCATTGACAGTTACTCTCTCAGGGGGAGGATTCCCCATTAATTGGCTAACAATTAAAGGCTTATTCTTAACACATGTGATACAATTATGTACAACTTTTCTAGCCAAATTTCTTCCATTAATTAGCCAAAATTTCTGCCTCACTAAATACAAAAGAGTTTGAGGACCAACATGCAAATACTTTTTATGAATATGATCTAAAATTATTAAGCTTAAATTATTCTTAGAAGGCAAAATTACTTGATGTTTTTGATCATAGTTAACATTAGCATTATCGAGCCTACCTCCAACTCTTAACAAATTATTTTTATCCAGAAAAGGATTTAGAGATTTTAAACAACCTTTACCTGAGAGTTGCTTTCCTTCTTTAATCAGTTGAATTTCATTTGAGAATTCTTGGGCTTGAACCCATTTTAAAATACATACCTCTGCATTCTCATACTCTTCAGCAGAAATATGAACACTTTGAAGTGCAACTCTTCTTTTACATAGGGAAATAAATCTGAAAACATAACTAAGAATATTAATTAACTTTCGATAATTATTACTCATAGATAAAAGACGTGAAAATACAGAATCACATTCAGACTTAGTAAATAGGTTACACTCTTTAGGTTGTTTCAATTCACAGATAAAGTCATTGTCTGTGATAGGATCTGACACAGGGATATTTTCATTTGGTGTCTCTTTACTGAGGAATGTGGGACCATTCCACCACAAATTCTTTGACTGAATAGAGTCTGGAGACAAACCTCTGGAAACGAGATCTGCCGGATTCTCATCAGTTGGAACATGTCTCCAAGTAAAGTCCTTTGTAAGTTCTTGAATGGCCGTAACCCTATGACCTACAAAAGTTTTTAGTTCATGTGGTTGCTTCTTCAACCATGCCAACACAATAGTCGAGTCCGAATAGAGAAGTACATCTGAAATGGTGAGATTAAGAGCCTTCATTACTCTCTGCACCAGCTGGGATAGCAATAAAGCTGCGCACAGTTCCAGTCTAGGAATTGTCACTGGTTTAATTGGGGCCACACGTGATTTGCTACATAACAGGTGGGCAGACTGGAATTCACTAGATGGGCACTGCACATAAATTACAGCTCCATATCCTGAGGTTGAGGCATCTGCAAACCCATGGAGGATAACTTGATTGTCCGAAGGAAAATTTCGAGGTATTTCCAGCAGTTCGATGGACGGGAGTACTGAGATGAATGCTATCCACGCACGAGCGATGTCATCAGGCAAAGGTTCATCCCAACCTACCTTTAGTAACCAAAGTCTTTGCATGAAAATTTTTGCCTTGGAAACAACAGGGCCTATTAACCCGAGAGGGTCATAAATTCTGGAGATGTCCGAAAGAACCTTTCTTTTGGTGTAGGTATTATGCTGCGAAACATTAACTTTAAAGGAAAAACAGTCATTGTTTGGTTTCCACACAACTCCTAATGTCTTAACAGGTTTCATTTCCTCGGAATCATCAAATTGATAAACACCATTATTTTGAAGGTTATTGAGAAGACTCTTATCGTTGGAACTCCATTTGTGAAGTGTCATACCTCCTCTTTGAAGTAATTTTACAAGCTGCATCTGCAATTCTTTAGCCTTTGCTATACAATTTGACCCAGCTAAAATGTCATCCATATAGCAATTGGAAAGAATGACATTAGAAGCCTCTGGAAAAGTGTCTTTCTCGTCAACAGCAAGTTGACTTAAAGTCCTAGTGGCTAAGTAAGGTGCACTAGTGGTACCATACGTAATAGTGTTTAACTGGTACACAGTAAGTGGTTGCTCTGGACCTTCCTTCCAGACTATCCTTTGTAAGTCTCTTTGATCCGGATGGATTAAAATCTGTCTATACATCATGCGGATGTCGGCAGTAAATGCGAATTTATGTTTTCGAAACCGAATCATAATTGAAAACAAATCTTGTTGAACAGTTCCACCATTAAGTTGAATCTGATTTAAAGAGATTCCATTAGATGTTGGAGCAGAACCGTTGAAAACAACGCGAAGTTTAGTCGTTGATTTTGATGGATTGTATACTGCATGGTGGGGTAAATAGACAGAAAGTTCAGGTTCAGAAATATCTTCAATCTCAGTCATATGACCTAAAGTTTGATATTCGCGCATGAACTCACAATAAAGAGTCTTTAAATTAGCATCTTTAACAAGACGTCTCCATAGAGAATCTAAACGCCGTTTAGCAGTTTCGCGAGAGTCTCCTAATTGTTTATTCTCCTTAAGGGGAATTTTTACTATGTACCTGCCTTCAGGTGTTCGAGAATAATTTTCGAGGAAATGCCTTTCACAAAATTCCTCTTCACTATTTAAAATGCGAGAATTTCCTGCAACAGATTCTATGTTCCAAAATTTTTGTATTGTTTTATTTACATCTTCAGAATCCAAAAGAAGACCACAAAATTGTTCATCAGGACTTGGAAATTCATATTTACCACCCACAATGTAACCGAAAATTGTGTCTTGTAAAATTATGTTAGAGTTCCTCAAATGCAATTTGTTTGGTTTTAATGCCTCAAAGAATATATCTGCTCCTATTAAAGCATCTATTTTGCTAGGTTTCCAAAAATTAGGATCAGCAAGTCTTAAACCTTCAGGCAATTCTGATAAATCAACATTTAAACGCATAGACGGAGTTAAATTCGTTATCGATGGAGCTACATAAAAGGGAACACGTCTAATAAAATCATTCTCTAAATTAGAAATCTCTGCTTCTAATTTCTTTCTAAGCGAAATATTTATTCCGCTGAGACCTAACACAGGAACGCTTAATTTTTCTGTTTTTATTCCTAACAGCTCAGCACATTCACAAGTCAAAACGCTAACCTGGCTCGCGGAATCGAGAATGCATTTCAAAACGATTCTTTTCCCAAACGCATTCCTAAAACAGATCAAAGCGCGTGGTAAAATGCATAAATCTATTTTGCTTGCGAGTGATAAATTACAAGATAGACTTCCGGATTGCAAAACTTCAGGGTCATCGCTACTTTGTTTAGAGGAAAAAGTATCGTTCTTATTATTTATTGCTGAGCTTGCGTTTTTTTGGATGCCTTTTCTTTCTTCGTGAAGAAGCGAATTATGACTCATCTGACAGTTATTAACAAGGCATTTATATTTAGATGAACAAGAACCAGGATGCTTACGTAAGCAGAGATTACAAATAGAATGGCTGGATACAAATTCTTTCCTTTTTTCGACGGTCATATTTTGAAAAGTTACACATTTATATAAAGGATGTATATGATCGCAACAAATACATGGTTGACCTTTATTTTTATTACTGGATTTATTAATCATCAGTGTTTTAGGTTTACTCGGATAATTTACATTAATGCTTTTAGCAGCATTTTTAAATGGAGCAATTGATTTTACTGTTGAAATCCGAGAAACACTTTCCAAAACGGAACTTCTTTTTTCTAAAAATGTTAGAAGAGAGTTAAATTGGGGAATTTCGGAACTCTTGAGGGAAAATTCGAACTGTTTTCGCGACTCTTTATCTAGTTTTTGAAGAATGATATTTACCAGTAATATTTCCGAGAATTTGTTTTGATCATAATTTAACACTTTGA
This sequence comes from Argiope trifasciata, assembly GCA_026543055.1. NCBI lineage: Eukaryota > Metazoa > Arthropoda > Arachnida > Araneae > Araneidae > Argiope > Argiope trifasciata. The sequence goes on from JAPMOQ010014084.1 coordinate 13,736, forward strand.
GACCGCGAATGTTCTTTTTCACACAGTCAACTAAGGAACGGAGCTCTTTAGCCGATTCTTGATGAATTTTTTCATAATTTAGTATAGCCAAAATATGTGATTCGATTAACAATCTTTCATTTTCAAATCTTTCTTTTAAGGATTCAAAAAGAGAATTAAAGGTATCCTCTGCGGATTCCAATTGTTTGGCTTCTCCTTTTAGAGATGCTTTCAAATAATATAATTTTTGATTGTTATCTAAATGAAGATTATTACACACCAGTGAGGTGAACTGGGTTTTAAATGACTCCCACTCGTTTAATGCTCCGGAAAATGTAGGGAGTGGTATCTCTGGTAATCGAACATCAATTATGTTTTCTTCAGACTTTGGTTCGGATTTAATTGTGAGTTCACGCGACTTAAGAATAGAAGTAAATCTTACCTCTAATTCTTCTAGTCGGCAATCCACATCTTCGAAGTCGTCGGAGATTTTCTGCAGTCCAGTGATGTCCTTAATTTGTAGGAATTCATTCAACTGGGTATCCAACTTCTTTTTTAACTCTTCTATTTTCCTTATTTTAACTTCCAGCACAATAACCGAAGCTGATTCGGCATTTTCTTCTATAAATTTTTCTAGCTTTGTTACGCTAGATTTTATTACGCCTTTTGCGCGGTTAACTTTTTCGACTGGATCAGCCTGTTCCATTTTAACCTATATAATTTTAACTTCCTAAACCTTAAATAAGTCACAGTATATTTTAATCATCCATGGCCTCGACGGACCAAATGTTTACGATAGCTCAGTAAAAAGAGAAAAAGTGGCACATGGACGTA
>JAPMOQ010014085.1:4598-18269 GCA_026543055.1 Argiope trifasciata
AATAATATTTATTCTATATTTTTGAATTCAATTGTCAAATATACTTTAGGGTTAACATTATTATTTTTTTTTCAACTTCTGCCCTCACACACACAAAAATGGCTATCCGACTTAACGAGAAACTGATCATGCGAAAAATCTCGATATTCTATATTCAAAGCAATAAGTTGGCAAAGTGTTAATGCCATCGATTAATCAGTACAGCATTTTCTAAAAAACGAGCAACCAAAAATTAACTTTTCAATATTAGATACTAGCTAGTGCAGGGGCGTTGCTGCAGCAGAAGAAATAATTTTGGAAATACAGTTTGAAATTTGAAATAATTGTCTATTTTAGTTAGGAATGATAGAAAAAAAAATTTTTTGTATCGAAAATGAATACATTTATTTAGATTGAAAGATATATAAAGGAGAAGCGTAAGTAATATTAATTCTATTTTTTTTTTAGGGTTGGCAATATTTTTTGTTTTGTTTTTCCATCTTCAGCAGAAACAGATATGTGCAAATATAGTAAGAAGTATTCAAAGTTTCATTGCAATTTTATGAGCGGTACGCCAGCGCATGAGATGCATACAGACAAAAATTGATTTAAAAATATATATATTATATTTAAAATATTTTTTTATAGTTGATAATTGCGCTATACATATAGCCTTCGCATAGGGGCAAGCAATAAATTGGCCAACTTTCATCGCAATCGGATAAATGGTAAGGTCCGGAAAAAAAATTCATATATTTACCATTTGCTGATGCCAAGATGTCAAGGAGATAAATTCGTATCAATTATGGGACTGCCATTTCTTATTTTATGAATATGGTTTCAAATATTAAAGCATATATTTGAAATGTATCATTATATCTGAATCAGCAGTATCACGATTTTTTTACTTAAATTTCTTTATTTAGAATATAATGTATTTCTAACAAATATTTAGCACATGTCTCCTGTCAAATTTAAAATTACTATCATAAAAATACTCCTACTATGCTAATTTCGCTAAAGGTTAAAAGAAATATTGCGAGTAAATTAACCTAATGATGTCTAGTTTAAATTAATGACCTAGAAATAACAAATAAATAATAGATTTCAAAATAAAATTTTTCTGGAAAAATAGTTTGGAAAGAGATTCCACAAATCTAAATTGCTTCAGAAAAAAAGGATTATGCTTCGAAATAAACAAGGAACTGGAAACTAAAATAAACTTGAGCTGTTTATTCTTTAACATCTTAAATTTAATTCATTAAAAGTAAGGAAGGGTTCAATAGCACATTTTATATTAAATCAGAAAAGATCACTACAAGAATGATTACAATCTCAAATTAAGGCTCAACCGATTTAACTATTTAAAACAAAAAATAAGGAAAACAAAGTAGAATTTTCATAGATTAAATAACTCACCTTTTTTCAGTTAAAATTAAACAGAATGTATTTTATATTAAGCCAGAAATAAACAAGCGAATGTAGAAGATAGAATTGAATAATAGTTTTTTTATGTATTTCAGGGGTTTTTTTTGGATTGATTTTTGTATTATTTTATTTAATTTACAAAAAACAAATAAATACAAATTAACATTTCAATTTTTTTTCTTCCTAATATTTTTGTTCTTATTTTATATATTGCAGTTTTTTAAATCGAAATTACTTTGCATTGCTACTATATTCTTTATGGAAAGCAAATTTTGAGCTGTAGAATTTAAGAAATAGTTACGTTTTAAAATATATTTTAAACTAAGGCTCTTGAATTTCATTCATGGCCAATCAGGCAGCTAAAATGTTTATATTTTTGGTTACGCTATTAAAATTTGTCTCTCATTCATGATAGTTATATCGTTTAAATATATTTATCTTCCTTCAAATACATGTAAAATGTTTTAAAATATGTTAAGTGTTCGAATATTAAAAAATTTAGAATCATTTGAATAAATTGTAAATTATCTTCTTAATATAAAATAAAAAAAATCATTTTAAATTTTATATTTTTTGAAACATGAAATAGCAATTTAGTATTTAAGTGGCTTCTTAGATTTGAATGTCCAAATATCTAAAACCATTTAAAATGTAAGGAATAAAATTTTTATTTGCGAATTCTTAAGGTTTTGAAATTTTCAAGTATTCTTTCAGCTTTGATGTTTAATGTGACTTTTATTCCAAACTTTTGTTAGGAAGTTTTTATTTAGAAGTTTAGTTAGGAAGTTAGGAATTTTTTACTAGAAAGTTTGTATTTTCGTGAAGAAAACTTAAATAAATTCTATTTTCTGGCTACATCTCTGAACCCGGATAAAACGACATAAAACGAAACTGATCCCAGTACAAAAACAAATTCGTACTCAATCCGCTGGGAACTGACCCAAAATAAGAAAATATTGGAGAGAAAAATCTTAACGGGTTACAATTGTAAATCGCACCTATGATAGGAAGAGAATCTTTGCTGGCTCCTGCAAGAATTCCTCTCTTCTGGCCAAGAGACTTTACAGCAACAAAAAAAATCCCTGGAATAATCCCAAACTGGGATTCTCTTATACCACACGACACACAACAATGTTCTGTTTTCCTTCTTACTCGAATGATTTTACTCATATAAGTACACACATTTCTGGCAGGAAAATGGCACAAAAGTTCTTTCTTACATGAAATGGGTCCCTTTTAGGCCGCAGCATTGTAGCGATTTTTCCAGCAGCTTATCTTCAACCCAAAACAAATATTGGTATTTGCCTAAAAGTGCTCTGAGATTCGGGATCTTTTAACAAAACGGAAAATGTAACAAAACCCAAAATACACAACACCTTTAAGAGAATCTTCAAGATACGGATTTTGTCTTTTCAACACTAATATCAATTGTATATTAAATAACTCATATAGAATTATGAACAATAATAACAATTGTATAATAAATAACACATATAGGATATATTTTAATATCCAATACGGGATTTATGCTCAGGAAAATATTGAGATATTTCTTCAAAATGATTAACCGAAACTATTCTTTTATTGAAATGTTTACAAATTCCCCGTGCACCACCAAGTAACACACGGGGCTTACAAAATTACGTATTCAACACATAACAAAAGAAAATAAGAAAAATTAACACTTATGTAGGCTTAATAAGAGAATATAATAAAATTTAAGTAAATAGTAAGAAAATTTAACAAGTGTCAATAATAAATGTACAAAAATTTTCAAGAGTACTTCTGGTGGAAATAAGTTAATGAAAATCTGGAGGCCACTTTATATTAATGACTTGGAGATGCATTTTTTGGTTCTGTCTTGTTCCGACAAATTTCGAACATAGATTGAGCACGTGTTCAACATTTTCCTCGCCACCGATGTTACAATCACAGATAGATGATGGAGACAAGTTACATTTATGTATATAGCTTTTAAAGTTGCCATTACCAGTGAAAAATTGGGTTATTCTATAAATTGTAAAAAAAAAAAAAACGATGGCACAACAGTCTCTTATTAATGGATAGGAAACTGATCGTTCATTTTAAGTTCACTTTCTTTTTGTTCATTACAGCAAAGATAACAAAAAAAATAATACATATGATTTTTTAAGAGCACTCATGGTCGGAATGATGAATCGTCTATATTGCATTCATAAAAGTACATTTAATCAAACTAAGATACATTTTAATTTTCTAGACTCATGACAGATAAAGCAAAACGTTCCAGCAAAATCCGACATAAAAATACATCTGTCCCTTTGGATAAGTCATGAACTGCGAAATACCTATCAAAATTAACTCCCTTTAATAGCCCCAGATGGCAGGGCATTCCTATTGTCAAGAAAGTTATGCAGAAAAGATTTCTTGTTAGCTTGGCAGTCAAGTAAAGCTGACATTTACATGGAGTGTGAGCGATCATTAGCTGGAAAGGAAAGACATAGCAAGAAAATTTATGTCCCTAACAACAGTTATTCATATAAGATTTCATGTTTTTGACTGTCAAGAAAAGTAGACGTTCACAAGGAGTGTGAGCGATCAATAACTCTCAAGAAAAAGCAGAGCAAATTTATTTTAACTGTCACATGGACACACAGCGTGTTTGCTGTTAAAGCAGTTTATGAAGAAAATAATTTTTAATATCTTTTAGAAATTTTCATATTAGTCATATGGAATTTCTTACCAGAAATTGAATAAAATCAAAGAGCTGCGAAGTGAATACATGTAAGAGGATTCAAGAAAATTGCTGCTTGATTTTTCTTGCTTAAAATCTTCTATTTCTTCCAAACAGGAGTACATGGTATAGGCTCAACTAACAATGCACAAATACTTCATTAGGGAAATGCCCCCTATATTCAACAGCTCCAAAGATGAAAATATAAAACACAATTCTTATGAAAGAAGATTTCATATTCTAGGGGATGGGACTGAATTCCTCTCAGCCGTTCAGAAAAGAAAATGAAATCTGTAAGCTTTTATTCATTATCCGCAAACGCAAAAAACACATATATCACTTCAGTTATGGAGAACAGAAAAGTGTAATCTATACTTATAAGAAAGCTCAATGTGTGTGTGAGTGCGTGTGTGTGTGTGTGGGTTGGCGCTCTACAGGCCAGACCGTTGGACCTACAGCTACCAAATTTGGTATATAATTACCTTGGAGGTCGAAAATGTGCACCTCGGAGCCCTTTTTTCGAATTTTTAATTAGAATTTGAATTAATTAAAATTTAAGCGAAATTTCGACTTTTTTCCGCTATAACTTCCGAAAATATTATCGCACAAACATGATTTTTACATCAATTTAAAGATTGAAAAATTAGCTTTCTAATGGTATCAGTGTTTTAATGTATAACTTAAACCTCTATTTTTAACGAATTTTTAAAGAAATTTAACTATGTTTTTCTGATCACATGACCGGATAAAAGAAAAGGAAACAATGACGGAAGTTCAAATAATAATAAAAAAAATATCATCGTAAATCAAGTCTAAAGAAATGCAACTTTCAGCACGTGACTGGATAAAATTACATAAATATAAAAAGTGATACTTTCTAAAAAAATAAATGCAAGGCAAAGGATTCTATAATCGTTTGCAATATCTAAATGATTAATTCAATAAATCTTCTTTATTTACTGTAAACCTGATTGAATTTAGGCAGGATATGCTTTGAACTCCCGACCTAATGGCATATTTCTAAAGTCGTTTGCAATATCTGTATCATTAATTTAATAATTTTTTTTCGCTTTTTCCGCTTTCTTTCAAAAAACATATTTAATATTTTGGCAACATCACCGAAAAATACACTTTTAATATTTTGGAAGCATAACCGATAATTAAAACTGACTGATTTATAAAATTAAAGAATATTATCAAGAAAACGGGTTCTTTTAGAACTTTACGTCCATCATCTTAAAGAAAATATTAATTTCAGGCCAATAAATGCCCGGAATTACTTTAAGTCTAATGAATATGTGATTTAATTGAAATTTTAGAACGCATTACTCATGGCGAACCAGCTGGTTGCCAAAGGCGGCTAGTATAATATATTTAGAACGAAACTGCTGAATTTATTTTCTTCTTATGGTGGTGCGGGTAAGCTTTCATTTATTTAATACAGTTGTGTTTCTTAACCCTTAACTGGGACATGCGGTCTGTGAGACCTTTACGGATAGACTTTCACTCACCCTTATTCTAATTAGCTCAATTCAATGGATTGGCACTATGGCTTCCTGTTTCGAGATATTCAATACATTCGCACTTTTTCGACCGATTTCAACTGATGTTTTTTTTTTTAAAATTAAGTTATTTCTTTTAGCGATGTCAATAAAACCGCTCCTCCTCGTTAGTATTCCAGTGATAAAAAATGGCTTAGCAGATGGCACGAACACTTGGGCTCAGAAATATCATCCAATTCTCTGATTCTATCATGAAGCTGAGCTCCGGAGAGATTGAAATGAAGCAGGAAGTGATTTTTCTGGTAAGGATAACTATACAGAAGTGTTTTTCGATGAAGGTTCGCATTGAACTAATTCTGATATGTATGTTCAAACATGATAATGTTTTTTGCAGTATTTATGAAATATATTAATATACCAATAGGTATATATAAAGAATTTAAAGGCTGATTTTTATAATAGTTTTTAACCTGTAAGTTTAAAATGCCCTAGAAAACCCTGCCATGAAAGTCACACAAGCCTATCAAAGAAAGAGTTAATTTTACCAATTGTCAATTTCTTTATTATTTTCCTATAATTGTTCAATTATCGATTATATTGTTTTCTATATTCATTTTATTATTTAATTATATTATTTTATATTATTTAAAAAATTATATAGTAATACGTCTTTTCAAGAATATGATTTATTGTTACATGTAATTGGAAGAGAAAATTATGTTCCAACGTATTTACTTTATTAATTAATAAAATATATTAAAAATTTCTAAAACATACTTATATAACAATGTTTTCAGAATATCTTGGCTAATATTCAATATAGTATTTTTATTAGAAAATTTTATTTGAGTGTAGGGAAAATGCGCAACTCCGTAGTTACGTCCTAAATTTTCACCTCCCCAGTTAAGGGTTAAACACAAAATTGTATTAAACACATAAAATATCTTTCTTTCGAAGAATATTGTTATTGAATCGGTCAAAAGGAAATATATGTTTGATGTTTGTATTTGGTTCCCATCTTCTACATTAGAATTCTACTGGCGTTCCGGTCCGTGAAATAAATTTGATCAGTTTATTTAATTCAGTGTCAACATTGTATTGTATTGCCCAAAAAAAGTGCTTTTAAAAACCGAATAAATGTTAAAAAAAATATATTGTGAATTGAAAATCCTACCATATATCTTACACAAAAGAAAACAAATCTATTTGATAAATTCTGCAAACATATTTTGACTGTTACAAAAATTTAAGAGATTTGCTATGCTTCTTTTTAATTTTTTCCTAAAGTAACTTGCATTCTATATTTTGAAAATATTTTCAATTCTTTTTGCTTATCCAAATAAATCTGCAATATAAATAATTAAAATATAATCCCTATAGATATTTAGAACAATAAAAATATTCCATTATTATCCGGGGTGCAGAAAAATCCGAAATTGTTAATCCATAGAATTATCTTTTCTTCAGAATTATCATGATTAAAATTTAAAAAAATTAGATTGAAGATAATATTTTCTTTTAAAAAAAAATTGGTATTGAGCTCAGAAGGGAAAAACAACATCAGGACTAAAAAATAAAAATGTGTATTAGGTACAGATACAAAGAACTTACAATTGTGTTTTATTTTGCCATATTTTGACTCCACCAACTATTCAGGTATGGTCCATTAACTAACTTATGCTAACTTAGATCAATTCACAGCTGAAACCCGTACCTATATACCTATTGTTTTTTTGAATAACAAGAATAGAATCTGGGATATCTTTTCAATTCAGAACTTCAATTACACGATCGTGTACTGTTTTTTATAACACTTCTCATAGACAAGCCCAATAAGGAATTCAGATATTTTAACCCGCCTTTTAATGTTTATTAGCACCGTGTCTGTCTTAGTTACTCATGCGTCACAATCTTTTACAGCGGGGCGACTTACATTCATATATTTTATTCGCAAATCATAATTTAGATCTGAATAAGAGTACTATCACCTCTGAACCAGTTCTCTCTGTGGTATTGTCTCAACTTGGAGGACTTTATGGCTAAGATGGACTTTGATGTGTTCAGAAGGTATATGAAGAGCCTTAAGCCGTCGGGGTTCGAACTCATAGCCCAGAAGCTACGAATATAATATCCTACCAACCATGTTATCCCGGTCATAAGCCTTCGTTTAACCCATTGAACCACAGAAAATGCTCTTTAATTTTAGATCCGTTTTAAATATTGTACATTTGATAATAGCCACATTGCATGAATTCGGCTTTTTCAGAGATCTACTAAATTAAAAATGCATTGCATTAAAAGCCTTAACATCAATGCTTTTTCTCTCTTCAGTTGTAAGATAGAATATAATTTTAAAATTTCAAAATCATTGAAATGATAAAATAATTACAAAATGTTTCTTCTAATGTTGGCTTTTTTTATATATATGGAGTTAATTTGATTACATTTAAATAATCATCCACTGAATACATGAGAATTTGATTTTACTTAGAAATTACCAATAGTTTCAGGAAATGAAATCCAACATGCTATTTTTTATTAGATAGCGGTGACTTGGTGTTAGGTCTCTCGATTATACAAAAAAAAAAAAAAAAAAAAAAAAAAAGGTTGTGTAACTGAGTGTGGTGTACGTGAAACCTGTCGGAGTCAAACGTCTTTCCTCTGGTGTGGTGTGGAAATTCTTGAATATGGGTGCTTGCTTGGGTTTTATCTTTTTTATAGTAATAAATGAGACACATTAGAGCAAAAGAATACATCAAACAACTTATTCGATCCAAAAAGTTGTTGTCATAAATTTGTAATATTACCTCCATCAAACTTCCAGAATATAATACATAAAATTCAGCTTAAGTTTTTGCTCTGACTACAAAATAAGAAAATATTAACATTTCATTATTCAAATTACATGCAACGAACATAAAGTATACTTTCTGCTTCTAATTTTTGAGCAGCATATATACCAAGGACCTAATTAATTAAACTAATTTGCCTATGCTCAATACACCCATAAATTAATATTTTTTCTTTCTTTTCACTTAAGAATTTAATTTTTTAAAAATAATCTAGAAACATCTCAATGATTATAGATAAATTAACCATGACTCTAGTAAAAGACGATGGAAACTTTCCAGCAGAGTTTCAAAAGTTCAAAACCTTTAACTTAACTTGGTGATATATCATCCTAAAACTATGCAAGACAATTGCCTATAAAAGAGTATCTTGATGGTTAAATTCTTTTTTACAGCGATGAATTTATTGCCATTAGAAGCTTTCGATATTATTTTTGAAATATGCGTCGCTCAAGTTTTATTTTTAATGTAAAGCATTTTATAAACTAGCTTTCAGAGCAAAAATATTATAATTGATGAGTGCGATGTTAGTTATAAAGTATGAAAAATCAAAACAACGCTTTCTGACAGTTTTAAAAAGTGGAGTAATAAAGTTATGATGTTTTTGAAACATATTTGGAAACTTTAAATAATTTTGATTTTGAGTGATTTTTAAAAACTACTTTTTTATTATATGATAAAATAAATGTATGAGAGATAATTTAAAAGGTAGAAATTGTGTAAATAATAATTGCAATATTTTTGAAACTTAAATTTTTGGCAATCAAAATTTTACATAAATTTAAATATCCTCATTCAAAAATTACTAAAAAATGTGACTTCGTATTCGACTTGTAAAATTTTCCTTTAATAATATGATGAATACATTCACTAAACATTAGTAAGTTTATTCAGAATTCCCTTATAAATTTATATAAATTTAGATTAAATGTAATATATGGGATAACATTTTTACAAAGATTAACTTATATTTTATTTCATGAAATTATATTATTACGCTATGTAAATTGAAAATTTCAAATCAATCAATTATCTATTCTTGGTTAGTAAAGCATAAAAGTTGTGCATGATGAATGATTGCAATGAAATAAATTCCAAATAAAAAGTCAAATGTATGACACAGAAATCTAATAGAATCTAATAGATCTAAATAGAAATAAGATGTTAAATATAAAGCAAAATAGAATAACTAAGCCTAAAAATTTTAAAGAGCAACGATAATTTTAATGTATCAATAAATTAGTTATGAAGTCACCATTGAAGTTAAATTTAGAAAAATTATACTTATAACTGAATATTTTAATTAATTTTAATGAAAATATATTTAGAGGGTTCATTACTATATTTCATTGCAATTTTCAATGTTTGAAATAAATGCTTCATTTTTAAACAATTTTCATATTTAAACGTTTTAAAAGTTATACTTCATTTTATAAACCCATATAACCTGTATCCCCGTATATATAACATTATGCCCATATGGCTTCATTCTAAAATGAACCTATTTTAAGAGTGAAGAAAAGTGTGTGCATAGTTTTTAAATAAATTTCATAATTTATTTCATTGAATATATAAAATGTTATAATATTGAAATCAAATAAATGAAAAATAAATTTCAGAATCCTTTAATTCCATAATTTGCACTTTAGAACGTTGAAAATGAATAATAATTTGCTCCTGTTATTGAGATTCGTAGAATCATAATAACTGAAAGTTGTAAAAGTGTTACGGTCAATTAATACTCAAAAAATATTTCAATATTAAATACATGTAATTTTACATAAAGGGTTGTATGCCTTATAAAGTCGATAAGTAAAAAAAAACAACTTTTTTTTTAAAGAAAAAGGTAAAATTATCCTCCACTATAATTATCTAAGCTTAAACTATATTTATTACTATTTATAATAACTATCTTTATCACTATTCCTTATAAATATATTTTCATCTATTCAATAGAAATTCTTAATAATAAATTCCTCTGCTGGACAAACTTTAGAGACCTTTTCATTCTGAAAGTTTGCAAATGTTGTACTGTTTAGTCTCATTTTTCAATTAAAGGAACAATCAGACACAAATATTAACATAAATATTTGTTTGTAACTCAACATTTTAATAAAAAATTCAAATATACATCCAAATAAACATTTTTAAAAAGTACATGAAAATGGGTATCCAAACTCACAGTAACTTTCAAGTGTGGCGGAACCTGAATATAATGTCCATGTCATCATGTCTCGTAAGTAACAAAATATTATACTAATTAACTACTTAAATAAATTAATTTCCATATAAGTGTATTTAATTTCATTGCTTGGTGAAAATATTTATCTTTGTTTTCATCTAATGTAAAAATATTAATCAGTAAAAGATATTTTAAAGGAAATATTATTTTAAAGTTTTATCAAATGAAATTCCAATCTTTTGTATTACGAATTTAAAAAATTAAATCACGCGATTTCATTTTATATAAAAAATGATTTATTACAATTTTAAATTCGTTTATTTTATTTGGCTATTTGGAACCTTTGAAAAAGCTCTCTTCTATAACTTTAAGCAAACCATCGGAATATTTAATTTTTTTTCTTAATAAGGAAAACAATTAAATATTCCTATGATTAATAAGTGATATTAAATTTAAAGATATGAATCTATAGCAAGAAACTGAAATTTATTTTATAATTTTGAAATCTTAATAAACAACTCATGGTTTTTTTTATATATATATATAATAAAAAACTCGTGTATAAAGTAAATAATAAATCACTCACTGAAAACATTATATCCCCAGATGAATCAAAGTACTTATAATTAATATATTTCAATAATAAATAATTTTAGATATAATGAAATGTGTAATTAAACTTCTAACTGCGATTGTTCTAAACAAAATCATTTTCCAGGCGGTAAAGAGAAATAGAGAAAAAAAAACTTGATTTTTAAAAGATTAAAAATTTCGTTTAACCTTTTACAGAAAATGATTTACAAATTTTACATCATCAGTATTTTATTATATTAATATTTTGTTTTAGCATTTATTTGTTCACTTTAATTAAATTTACAGTATTGACTCAAACATTAATAATTTAACTTAACATTAATCCATTTCCACTTTATTCTGAAATGGAAAACAATTTATTTTTAATAATTAGGCTCAGATTTTAACTAAACGAAGGATAATTTTGTAATCAAAATGTATGCAAACAGAAAAATAATTAATGAATTGTTAATATGGGAAATACTGTTGAAAGTTTACATAATTAAAATCGGATATTTTTATTCTTTCTAAATTATAAAGCAAAGAACCATTATTTTTAAAAGAAGGAAACAAATTTATATTAAAAATGTTTTCAAATCTAATAAGAAATGCAATTTAATTATAAATTAAATTAGAAAAATTTCGGCCTGTTTGAATTTTTAAAACAAATTGTTCAATTCTTCAACGTAATTGGAAATATCGTTATTATTTGGAAAGGATTTTATTAAAATCAGAAACGATGACGCATTAATATTCTTTAAATGCAACTGTTATAGAAAATATTTTTAAAACTTTAAACGAGATTAGATTCCAGAATAGGCATTGATGTGAAGGATTTTAAAATTTTTCTCTTAATCAATATTTTTAAACTAAATTAATTGAAATGAATTCTTAAAAATGGGAAGAGGATCAAATATGAGAAAAAAAATTCCAGTCTATTGCAATTTGTTAAAATGTAACTGCGCGTGCAACAATTAGCATATTGATTTTAATCAAAATAATAGTTGGTACCCGGGTCATTGCTGCCAGCGAAAATATATAACTAAATGAAATCAATCAATTATTTGGCAACGTTTTATCGAAATAGGATGAACGGTAGTACAACAGTACATAAAATACGATAAAAAATATCCTTTTTTATATATTAGTTTTGTGTACCCTTTTAGAATCGTAAGGCCCTGTGTTCTTTTTCAGAAGGGTAATTAAAGAAACTATTTATTATATCTCGTGATTCGTTAAATGTTCTTTCAGAATACTCAGATTTAATTATAGAAAATGAGCTTAAAATATTTTATTTTAAAATTGATTAAACGTAGAAAATATATTTATACCACAAAAGCGTTAATGTAGTTGAAAATATAAAATTTTGAAAATTGTGATGGTTCAAAATTATCTGCACTATAATATATTTTGGATGTTACAGTGAAAAAACCTAAAATTGAAATAAAATTTTAAACCTCCAAGATTGGTATCCCGAAAATTGTCTCGCAGAATCTGTAATAAAGTTATTACCTCTGAGAATGATTTGCATGTTATTTTTGCACAATAGCTATGCAATATTAACTTTAATCTTGGATTTAGAATTTCCACTGAATCTATTGCGTCTTCACGGAGAGTTATTTGGAGATGAATCCTCGGTAAATAGATGCGATTGAGATCTTACTTTATTAAAAAATATTTTAGATATTTGCACTATGGCTATAACCATCCCGTACATGTAAGCAATGAGCTCACCAAGTTTTATCGCTATCGGATGAATGGTTTAGGAAGGCATGAGTGACATACAGACAAATATTCATTTTTATTTTGATAGATAATAGTAATAAAAATAAAAGAAATAACTTTAATCAGTAATCATAATAAAGTGATCAGAATAACATTCATAACTGTCATCAGAATGGCATTAATAACAGCAATCAATAGCATTAATAAAAGTAATCAATAATTAGAATGAATTTGTAAAAAATATTTGAAAAGAAAGTATGAATGATATATTTGTTACTGTATTTTCATTCAAAGCCGCATAACGAAAACAATAAGAGGTATTATTTTCTAAATTCTGTATTATTTATCCTACAGCTGTTTTCTGTAAAATGGCCCAATTTCTGTAAAAAAATGTAATCAATCTAAGTTCTTTTGTTTAGAGCAGTAATTAACTTTAAAAAATCAAATTATTCATTTTTATTTATATATATAATAGTAATAAGAATAAAAGTAATAACCGTAATCAGTAATCATAATAAAGTGATCAGAATAGCATTAATAACAGCAATCAATAGCATTAATTAATCAGTAATTGGTATTAATTTGTAAGAAATAAGTGAAAACAAAATATGAATGATGTATTTGTTACAGTATTTGTATTCAAAGCTGCATAACGACAACAATAAAAAAATATTATTTCCTAAATTGGGATTTCTTTTTCCTTCAGCTGTTTTCTATAAA
>JAPMOQ010014087.1:0-11368 GCA_026543055.1 Argiope trifasciata
ATATATATATATATATATATACACTGAAGTGACAAAAGTCATGGGATAGCAATATGCAAATATACAGATGGCAGTAGTATCGCAGCGAAAAAGTATAAATGCGCAGTTCAAGTTATTCATGTGAACAGGTTTTTTGTGATTTATAACGGCGTGACGAGAATTAACAGACTTTGAACGTGGAATGTTAGATGGAGTTAGACGCATGGGTCATTCCATTGTGGATATCGTTAGTGAATTTAAAATTCCGAGATCCACAGTATCAAGAGTGTGCCGAGAGTATGAAATTTCAGGCATCACATCCCATCATGGACAGCGCAGTGGGCGATCACCTGCACTTAACGATCGAGACCGCCGAAGTCTGTGTAGAATGGTCAGTGTTAATAGACAGGCAACACTTCGTCAAATAACTGCAGGAATCAATGTGGGACGTACGAGGGACGTGTCCGATAGGACTGTGCGGCGAAATTTGTCTTGCTTGGGCTATGACAGCAGAAGACCGACTCGAGTGCCTTTACTGACAGCACGACATCGCCAGCCTATATATATATATATATATATATAGATATATATATATATATATATATATATATACATACTGAAGAGACAAAAGTCATGGGATGACTGTTAATATCGTGTCGGTCCTCCTTTTGCCCAAGGCTTTGCGACAAACTTGGTGAATGTGGCGACAAAATGGAAAGTACCTGAAACATCGAGAATTTTCCCGATCCGTCCACTAGGAGCCGAGATCCAGCTAGAATGCTCCTGATTGGTCCCGAAGATGTTACCCCCGCCTACCACCAGTATATATATAAGGCAGGAGGCTGCGGTGTAAAAACCAAAATCCGCGGTGTAAGTCGGATAAAGTCAAAGCGAAGCAGCGGAGAAAGGGGAAAGGAGATCTGAGGAAGAATCCAGTGGAGTTAAGCCGAAGTGCGGCAGTGGAGAGAAGCCGAAGCTGAACGATCTAGTGTTCAACGGAGATAAGTACCGCTGTGGAATTTATCGAGAAGACCTAAGAGAGGGAAATATTGAACTGAGAAGTCCTGAACGGAGGACTGTTGTGTGGCATATACTTACGAAGCCTGTGTCGTAGCCCGTTGTGCCGTCGTCGGGAACGGAGCTGTCCCGAACTAAGGAGTAGTCCCGTTGTGCGAAGTAGTGAGTCGACAGCAAAAGCAAGAAAAGATAGCGGAATAGTTTCAGTTTGGTGTGTATATATATATATATATATATAAAATTTGAATTGAACTAACTCTTCTAAAAACATTTAATTTTTTTTTCTGTGTCAGTCAGTGTATTCATTTGATACTTTTTCATAACAAAATTAAGTAGAATGTTATAAGTTTGAATTTATTTATACTTTGTAAACATGGTAGTATTCCTTATCAGTAGGAGAGATGATCCAAGCACAGGATACAAATTGCAATTAAGATACATATGTAGCGGTCACTTCTCTACCATTTTACCAAACCTGTTGCGCGATTCATCGCACCGCTGGACCAATTTGTTTAACACTTATAGATCCTTGGCTATTGAGTCAGTTCTCCTACTGAATTTAAATCACGAAAACATAAAAACACTGTGACCATAAGTATGTAAAATTTAAATCTATAGCAAGATACAATATGCAAAATTTATTTAAGATTTCTTTAGGAGATCAGAATTTCGCCAGTAAATTTATTTCATTAAATAAAGTTATGAACTAAAGTTACAGTTTTAGTTTGTGATGATACAGGTTAATATTATGGAAATGAAAGATTAAAAACTATAAAATAATAATAAAGCCCTTCATTGCATTACATACTGTTCGGATTTCATCAAATAAATAAATTATTTTGAAGCCATGCATTTAAAATGGTTTTAAGCTACCCTAATTTTACTCATTTCAGTATTAAAAGCTATACTGACATAAGCATATTTTGCATTGATTTCCAGAAATATGGTATTCGTGTTGAAATCACAAGTTATAATAAAATAACAATCAAATAATTGGTCTTAAAATTATGAAAATAAATTAAGAGAAATATTCCTTGATACTTTATAGATAGCAAATAAAGCAGTATTTTACTGTTGATAAGTTGCTATTCAATACAAACATTTTAGTTCATTTCCTTATAATTTCTTATTTAAATTATTTTTTTTTCTTTCATTATTGATATCAATTTTTTTTCTTTCCCACCTTTATATAAAATAATGAGATTGTGCATATCAAAGTTTTGGATTTAGCTAGATCTTCATCCAATATTTGTATGCAGTGAGCAGAAACTTAAAATGTATTAATTATATATAATATTTAGTTATATAATATTTTATATATTTTATATATTTAGTTATATAATATTTTATATATTTTAAAGCTATGTAAAAGTTTAAAGTAATTTTCTGGAAGTATAGTATTTAAAATTTGTATTTAATACTCAAGATATAAAGCCTAATTTACTTCCTTATTATGCATCTCTGTGTTGTGCCATCTGCACCGTAGCTGTAAATATTTGCATTTTAATTTGTTATTGACCCTTCACTAAATTTGTTTTAACATATCCTTGAGAATTTTCATCATAAAAAACTGAAATTTTATAAATGACCTTATTAAAGAATGAGGCCCGTTTTACTTATAGGGGATTTTTTTGCTCGGGATCTGTATAAAAATTAAATTATGTATTTTTTAATCGATTTCAAAACACTTTGCATCATTTTGTAATCAGATTTGTAATTTATAGTATATGTCTGTGATCAGTGTTTAAGGAATAAAAGCCTCTGTCAAGGATTTTGAGCCACCTTGTATATTAGCTAAAATAAGATGAATATACCAAACAATTTCCCAAAGTCTGATTTAAAACGCAGACTCCAATTTGCATTTTGAGAGAAATGCATTAGATGCATTTGGTATTTTGACTTAAAAAAATTACAATGAAATGTTAAGTACTTCATTTTTCATGATAAAATGTCCTAACATGCCATCAGTTACTTTAATTCATTGTCGTTGTGCTTAAAGTACTGACTGTGTCAGGCTGCCAGCAGAATTCGAGATATAAAAACTTTTAATGGGAAAAACTAAAAAGAATGAGACGGAGAGAAATATTTTTTGTTCTTCGGAACATTTCATTTGAATTTATACATTAAGAAGATCTTTACGAAATTAAGTCGTAAATAAATAAGAATGAGTAATGATGGTCGAATCGCATAATGCATTAAAATGAGCCTGTACCCAAAAATTATTATGAAATGCGTGTGTTTTGATTGTGTTTCAGTTTTTATGTTATCTTTCATATATTTCAGCATTTGCTTAAATTTAAAAAGAGAATATGTGATATTGATCCTTAAAATGATATTCTTAGAACTTTTTCAGATCATTAATATTAGATAATGATGAAACCAGTTTATTTATTCAAATTTTAGCTTATAGTAATTGCAATCAGTTTAAGATTTTTCTTATGTTAATTACTTTCACTTTTTAGTTTCAAATTTACAGTATTTTATTTTAAATTCATTATTTATTTAAAAGTATTAATAAATATTTTGCACCATGATACTGTTTTCACTACATTTCTCTAATAGATGGCGCCACTCTCATGAAATATAAATTTAATTAAATGAATTATTGGTTTAGGATATTTTCAGATTTCCTAATGCTGTATTCTTCAATGGAAAAGTTTAAAAAAGAATTTCTGAGAGAAAATAAATTGAAAGCAAAATAACACCGATATAAATTTGAATTAATATTGCTAGATAGATGAACACGTTTAATAAAATTAATAATATTTCTGAATGGCTTAAAAAAGTCATATATATCTATTCCTTTAAATTGTTTAATAAAGTCAATTATATTCATTCCTGATTATTATTATACTGATTAAAATAACGTATTTGAAATAGTTTTCTATATGTATTAGTTATTTCATTTAGTAGCAATATTAAAAGATTTTTTTCTCGATCTACACTGTATAAAACGAAAGTATTATATAACAGACTGGGATATTTGATGATCTCCTTTTATTAAAGACGCCTGAATATGAGAAGAATGCATAAGTGCTGCAATGTATGAAGGGTTTTCTGTTTGCCTGAGTGTATACAAAAATTGCTGATTAGAAATTATATGAAATTGATAGAATTTAATTTGTAGTTATTTCAAAAGTGATAATTTTATATTTTATTTTGAATGAATTATAGCCATGCCAATTCAATATAGTAAATTCGTTATGAATATTAATAATTAAAATTTTTACTTCTAAATGTACAGAAGAATCTTATTTGAGATTCCACCGAAAACCTTTTCATAGAACAAATATGAGCAGAAACCTTTCAGTAATTGTATAATTTAATATAGTTAATTCGCAATGTAAATGCATATGCATTTTCATTGTTGAATGCAAAGAAGAGCTTATTTGTGATTCTACCGAAAGCCTTTTCATGGCATACATGCTTTGATAAATCTTTCAGTAATTATTATTAAGTCAACAAACAAATGAGTTATTTACATTAATTCACAAGAATTTACTTTTGTATACATTTCATTCAGTTACAGATGAATGAAAAACCTACAGGTAACTATGTTTTTAAAAAGTAATCATGTTATGATATTTGATAGTAAATGTTATTTTGGACTCCAATCACATGACCAGGTTAATATACAATACATTTATTTACCTAATTTAATACATATAAATAGCATTGTTAAAAGCCTTTAATTGTGTGTAAATGAACATGATGAAGGTCTATGGTTACGAGTGAAAGAGGCGATATATAATGCCAAAAAAAACATCGTTAAGAATGTTTAATGTGCATTAAATTTCTGCAACTAACAATTTGTAATGTGGATTCTAATCAAGATTACATTCAAGATTTATTCATTGTCATACATGTTCATTACAATTTTTGAATGACATCAATATTCTATTACGGTATCTCAGCATACACATTATTTACAGTTGCACATTTTTCTGGAATAAGTCAAGTTAGGCATGGGTAAAATGAATATTCCCACATCAGATATCCAAGATTTTTCACTCTTTTAATATGAAATGCCCAAAATTATTTAACCATGCCTTTACGATACATAAGGTATTCAGAATATCAAATAAATGAACTCTCTCATTCCCATTGAAACTAGGTCTAGAATTGTAGCAATGTCTTATGAGGATATCTCATCATGCTCAATGTCCATCCTTCACAGTTCCACATTTTTCTTGAAAGTTATAGGATTGAGTATGGGGAAAATGAATATTGAAAGATGTTATCTCCTAGCTAATGCAATCTATTAACACAACATGTCTGACAATATATATATGCATCTTCGTGATAAGTATGTGATCTAGAATATCAAATAGAATATTGTCATTCCCTACGATACTTATTCTCGAATGGTAGCGATATTTTTTCAGGTATATCAACATGTTCATTATTTAGAGTTCCACATTTTTTTTTGGAAGAAATGAAGTGCTCTCCATTAACATAAAACTCCTAACAATATATTACTCTATCTTTATGATACTGTATGTTATTTAGAATATCGAACAGCAGTATGGAGACATTAGGTAATTTCTTGAACTAATAAATATTTTACAAAAAAATCTCATTGTCCAGTTATTTTCCAATGAGTGCTTCTTTGCAAGTACTATACAGTATTCATAATATTGAAAATAATTATGAAGATATTATTCAATTTCTTACGCTGATGAAAGTTGCATTTGATCATCTCATAGGTCATTTCCTTGGTTTTTGAAACTTACTCGTGCCATAAACTATCAATAAGCATAAAAATTTCTATATCGCTCATCTTATTTTGCATATCCGAAACAAAAATTAATATTATTTATAAATTATTCAGTAAAAATTAGGATTAATTCTAATTGCCTTTCATTCATTACATCTAATTACATCAATGCAGCATTTTTGAAAGGAACGAACAGAAGAGAAACGACATTTTCCCATTGTTGTTGTGTTGTCGAAGCGAAATCAGAAATCTTTAATAGCTAAACGGAAATTTTGTAAATTTTTCATGCAATAAATCAAATTAGGGATGGTGAAAGTGAACATTTGATAGACGAGATTCCCAAATTTCTGGGTTCTATAACAATTAAGAATATTTACTATATCATCAAGATACTTTACGATATTCAGAATAGCGAATATCCATGAAGATACCATTAATCTTTTTTGCTGTTTGAAGTTGCATTTGAGTATATAATTGATATCATTTATTATCATTTATATCATTTATTTTTAAACGGGTACCTGTTCGTATCACAAACAATCGGTATATATTTACGATTTTATATCGATCATGGCGTGTGACAGTCCAAAGCAAAATTTAATATTATTTATAATTCATAAGAGGAAATAAGAAATAATACTAATTACATTCTGCACAAAATTAATTCAGTATTTTTGCAAGGAAGAAACAGAAGAGGAATAACATTTTTCCATTGTTGATGTGTTGTCGAAGCGGAATCAAAAACATTTTATACAGAAATGGAAATGTTGCAGAGCAATTTATTCATTCTTTCCGCGCGTCTGAGTTTACACTTTCCCCAGAAATATATTTGCATTTTTGGTGGATATCTCGCACGCTTCTAATGTTTATTTAGTGAATATTATTTAAAACGAGATGTCATTTTATATCTAAACTTTTGAAACATGGATACTGTCAAAAAGAATAATGTAATATATTATTATGGAAATTTGCCTCTCTACATAACAAATGTGTTTCTTATGTTGATAAAATATTTATAATTAATTCTGCATCTATTAATGGGTAACG
The DNA here is from genome assembly GCA_026543055.1 of Argiope trifasciata. Taxonomy (NCBI): domain Eukaryota; kingdom Metazoa; phylum Arthropoda; class Arachnida; order Araneae; family Araneidae; genus Argiope; species Argiope trifasciata. Next base: position 6,761 of record JAPMOQ010014087.1, read on the forward strand.
AATGAATAATGAGCGTTTGCTAAGTATATTGATTTCATATAATTATTTTCTTTTTACAAATGCGTTACGAAAACTTATTTCATCACTATGATGCCTTGCAATTCCAGAGTTTATATGATAATTTATAAGATTTCCTAATATTCAGAAGAATAGTTCTTCAATTCGAAAACTAAACAAATATAATCAAACTTCATAAAAGTTTATTGAAAAATATAATCAACTTACTCAATTTGAGTATTGAAAGATGTTCATATAGATAAGATTAATTGTATAATGTAAATACACTATATATTTACATTTTTTAGAAAATTCTTTTTTCTATGTACTTTAATAAATGTTACATATGGAACATTTATTAATGTACATACTGAAATATGCGAATAATTTTAGTATTTGCTAACTGTCTGCAATCTTATTGATAAAACTGTTTGTTTTTGTTAAAGAATAGTTAATGTCTAGTTAACTCATGAAATACAGTAGAATGTAAAGCATTAAATATTTTATATTTGTCATAGAGTAACATGAAACATATGTATTTTCTAGAATATTTTTTCGAAGCAAAATCTATCACAACAGCCAAAATTATACAAAATTTCATTATGCAAATTATAAATTATATTTCATTATACACAATTATAATGGAATTGATGAAAAGATTACTGTTACGTCACGTCTTTCTCTACAAAACAAACTTGCCGGAGTCAAGCATAGATTAAGTGCGTCTTCTTCGTGGGTTACAGTCCCAGTTCTGGCATGGTTGTTCTTCATCTGTTCTATATGTGAGATGCGTGGATGTGCCCCCCACATATTAAAAAATGGTCGTGTAAGCGAATTTGACGCCTGAGTACCTAAGACGTACTCTTGGCCTAAGTTGGCGCTACAAAAAACACGACGTGCATTCTTGGTTTAAAATCGCTGACTTTGTTAGCGAACTTGTCCAAGGTAAATGTCATTAGAAACAGCAACAATTAAAATACGCGTATAATTGTGTAATATTTTTCATTGTAAACAAGAATACGGAATTTTAGTTGAACCTTACCTTCTACTGTTCTTTCTATCTTCAATTAGACAAAAAAAATCACTTTAAAGATGGGATTGGCCCTTTCTTGATACTTTTAAAGAATAAACAGATAGTATAAAAATGAGTTATAGTTATTCAAACATCCAAAAAGAATTTTTTTCTTAAAAAAATAGTTGGCTTAGCACATTGTTGAGACTTGCGATTATTGAATTGTACAGTATGAACGTTATGAAAAGATACATCAATTAAATTCTGAGTATATGGGACAAATTAAATCCCTTACTACTCAAAAATTAAGGTGTTTCAATATAGAGTTGATGAGCTAAATGGTGAAAGGAAAGAATTTTTTTTAGTTATAATTTTTTTAGTTATTTTTTGTTGAAATATTTATCGATACACATACTTATGTAAACACTCCCATATGTGTATACATAACCGTGTCACACTATACGTATGTGTAATGTGCATGTGTACGTTAACGGTTTAGAGAGCGATTGTATATGTGATTCGTTTACACAAGGAAAACTCAAAAAATGAAGAAATATCGCAATTTCTCTTTCTAATTTTTATTTATATCACCATATTTATCAAAAAAACTTGAGCAACATTGTGCGCACAGAACTTGTGCAATGTGCATGTGCGCACACACATCTGTGTATGTCTCTGTGTATGTGCATTATGCCATGTTCACGAAACGCATGCAAAAAACACGTAACAAAACTGCAACTACACAACAATATTTGTAGTTCAGGATATTTATTTAGAAAAATAGTGTTTGTTTCCTTTTCATATCTTTAGAATAAATATGCATACAAAAATAAGTAGTCATTAGCCAGTATTTATTTTGTTATAAGAGACGGAATATGTTTTAATATTTTTTACAACCAGCTTTTATTTCGTAGAAAAACATAATTAAGTCCATTTTAATTTTAAAATTAGGAAATAGTATGCATTTACACTATCCCAAAATGTTATTAATTGGATAATATTATTTGTTAAACTAAACTTTTAAAAAACTGTTGTTTCTCTTTGATTTTGTTATAAATCTCATCTCATACATGAATTGAAATTATTTACTTGATTGATTAAAAGAACGCCGCAACCAATCGCACGTATTCTCCATCTGTAAATGAATCTACCATTTCTTCATGTAAAATCAGAATTCCACACACACACAAAAAAAAACTTCACAACAAATCCGTTAAATGATAAAAAATGATCTTTCAGATTTAATGAAGATTGAATGCGTCAAGACTCGAGAGATAATTTTTGAGAACTTAATTTCCCTGGTATAGTGCTTAATTAATAAGATTTAAGACGTTTATTATGAATCGTTTTTTTAAGCTTTTTTAAGTATTTTGTTACTGTTTTTTCGACAGATTTGTACTTTTATTGAGTAATTCAGAACCAAATCCTCCATAATTAAGGATAAAGCAATTAAAGACAGTCTTAAGTATTCAGCATATAAATTTATTGAGTGTCTTTTTATTGTTTAAGGATCTTGTATAACAATATATAATAATAACAATGTATAAACTCTATTCTTTGTTTTGGGGAGAAAAAAAAATTATCGTCTTTCTTGTAATTAGCAGTACTACGTAATTAATCTTGTTTTTTTTCTATTATGTTTTTCTACAATTGTATCGTTTTATGAAAAGTTTTTGGTATTGTATCATTAAATTCACATTTTATATTTGCAACGATTTTCCTCTGAAGAATGTTGATTCAAAAAGTAGCCGAAAATGTTAAATACCTTATCTACTATAAAGATAAGAGAACAGGTATGTGTATTTATTTGTACACATGTGTGTGTGTGTTTATTGGAACTCTACTAGTCTTTTTAGACCTACTAATATAACACCTATCGTGCTTCTTTAAATAGTTCTGATCCCTTCTTCTTTAACATCTAATTTTGCGTTTATAAACAACTCTTTTATTCTTATCTTGGACACCTAGTACATATATAATACAGCACCTATATACACATCTTATTGCAAATATTTCATAAACAATTATTTTTGCTACAAGTATCATTTATTCGATAATTTTGAACATTACTAAATTAAGATTTTGTTATATTTTATATGTACTTATAATGCATACTTGCTGTGCATACAAGGTAAGTTTAGTATGAGTCTTAGAAAAATTTCCTTCCCCGACCTCCCTATAGCTTTTGTCCTAAAGCAAGTTATAGTGAGATGTAAAATAAATGTATAAAAATTACTCCCTTAAAAATCGTTTCAGTAAATTTACATAATTGCAATTAATTAATTGTCCTTATATAACTTTCATGTTCATTATAAACATTTGCCTATTATGCTTTATGAAGAAGCACATTATGAAAAAGTTCTATATGATCGTACTAGTTTTAGCAGCCACAACAACTTTGTTTTGCTGCGTTGTTACTGATTGTTCCGACTTGGTTCGAATTAGTCAGAAACGCACCAGAAGAAAACTCTTGATGATTTATATCGGCATTTCAACAATAGTTGAATTAGAAATCTGAATAATTATTTATATCTGAATAATTAATTATATGTTTAATTATATGTGGGATATATATACTGCATTTTAAGATTTTTAATTGTTTCACATCTGTGTTTTTTTGAAACAGAAACTCCTGCAACAGTTTATCAAGTTTCCTGTCATACATATCTACCAGTTTTCAACAATGCGGAATAAAAAAAGGCCGAGATAGAATCCTTAACCTTAACATGCGTATCATTTGACTTTTCAATCAAAATGACGGCTTCTAGAGAGGAGAAAGCTTTTTGTGCCTTCAATTTAGAAAAACGAAATCCGCAACTATTCCGCAAAGGCATTTTCGATCTCAATTCGAAAAATAAGTTAAAATCAGAAAATCTATCGATTAATGGCGTGAAAAATTTAAATCTGCGTGCTATTTGTGCAAAGGTTTAAGTCTTGAACGTCTGATTGTATCGCAAAAACTTGTCATTCAAAGAAACCCGAAAAAATTCAAGCAGAGGAGGAATCTTTAAGTTCAGATTTCTCAGTCCACCGTCTGCAGAATTTTGAGATAGAAGCTTAAAATGATTCCATTCAAAGCTCAGGTGCTACAAAATATTAAAGACTTTGATTTGAAAAAAAAAACGCTCCGCATTTTGTGTCGATATACATCATCTTTTTTTGAAAATGTAGATTTTGACTCTCCCTTCTCTTCAGGTAAGGGAGAATAACCAATTCACAGTGTAACACATGTGGAATTCCTCTAAGGTGAAATTTGTTATGTGTCATGTGCAAAAGAAAATTATAGGGTCATTTCTGAAGGATCGCACATAGAACATTTGCAAATGTCTCTAATAAACCTTAAAATAACGTTATAAAATTACGGTGATAATGATGATGTCGTGCCCGTGTTTCCATGGAAAGGGGGTGCAGTAGCTCCTGAGGTTAAAGACTCCTGAGCACCCAGAGGGCAGAAGTCTGACACAGTCGCTTGTACAACCCCTTTTTACAGGGGGTGGGCACGTTCACACTGCTCACAGATAGAACACACATAATAGCATCAGTGCTCGAACACGGAAGCCAAGGTCACTGGGAAGACACTCTACCCCTATGCCGACATA
>JAPMOQ010014087.1:16368-36230 GCA_026543055.1 Argiope trifasciata
AAATTACTGCTTATTGCGAAGTTTAAGAATTTGGCAATGAGCAGTGAGACATTAGTTTAAAATCTATAGCTGCAACATTTCAGGATCGAGTTGTTTTAACAATGAGTTGAATAAGCGTCGTTTTACATGAGGCAAGAAATGGACTTCGCACGCAATGTTTAGCGCATAATAACAAATGTGACCCTTGCTGATTGCATACAAATAACCTTTGAACTTCCTTTGTATAAGGATGCACCATAAGAGCTTCCATCTAGTGTCGTTCACAAGAAATTGCTGGGATAATTTCACTACCCTCGCATTAACCTTTCACACCTTCATAGACTGTTCTTATAAATTTTGCACTTTAAATGACAATACGTACCTCATGCCACATGTATATATTGAATGTATATGATGAAAACTTGAAGTTTATGATAAGAAGACTACCTATTGCAATGGTTCTCATGACAAGACTTCGCCATTTCTTCACCGATTATGGCCCGAGCCCAAAACCACTTAGAGGATGGAAATGATAGTGGTGAAGCGAGAGGGCTGTAATTTAAATGTATAGGTGTAACATTTGTAACGCTGTAACTTAGTATTGAAGATAGAAAAATATATTTAATATGACAAATTAGTGCCTTTACAGCTTTTATATTTAAAACTTTCGATAACTGCAGTATCTTAGAATTTCAAGGCTGAAAAGTAATTTCTAAGTCTAATTTTGACTGTTTCTAACATCAGCATTTTTTGTTGCTAGGTAATAACTTATACGCAATATAATCTACCTTATATGTAAAAGAATCTACCTAGATTGTTTTTATGTTCTTGTAATTAAGTTTTCACAAAATCAGTGACAGCTGTATAAAAGATTTGACCTTACTTGCAATGATTCTTATTAATTGACCTTCAACATAATATTTATCCATAACCAACTAACAGAAACAAATGCAGGAGGATTGTAATTAAACTTCCCAATGGATTGCAATGAAATTTGGTATATAGACTATGGATGAGATGCGCTCATGTAATTTTGAAAAACAAAATGTAGTTCCAAAATAACCACAACAGGGCTCCTTTACTTAAAAAAAACATTAAATTTAATACAATAAATGACCAAAAATAAATATCCAGAGCAAGAATTATGAGTAATAAAATGAAAAAATGGGATACGCTAGAGACTCCATAACGCTTCATGTGCGAAGTATCACAACTGATGAGTTACGATTTGCTGTTGGCTTCATTGCCCATCGATTTGAAATAGTCGCATGGAGCTACTTTCCCTGCATTATACTGGACATAATTAACAACGCCTCGTCTAGTGCAATTTCATCCTAATCTATTCTTTTTTCTACAAACTGAACCTTTGTGTGTGTGTGTTTTCTTCGAACCATCTGCTAATATTTTTCCTTCACTTCACGCAATGTGGTTTGATGAATAGGTGATCAGAAAAAAGTCAATAAATGTTAATATTGTTTCTGCGTTTCTTTTTGGTGTTTTATAGTGTTAAAATTAATGCTTATCTGGAAACGGCGTCTACAAATAGACATTTTAGAACTAATTTTTTTTTTTCGAAATTCCATCAGCGCATCTCATGCATAGTCTATGTACCAAATTTCATCATATGCGCTGTAGGATGCTGTTTATAGGTGTTTTTTTTATAACTATACTGTATTTTAAAATCTTTTTTTCTTCTTTTCCTTCTTCTTCTTCTTTTTGTATACTCCTGTACGTGTACCTCCTTAACAAACTAAAATTAGATGATATATAATTCATTGAAATCAGTGAATGAAAAAGCATTATAATTAATCAACCTATAAAGATTTGTTTATTTATATTAAATCAATCTTCAATGATGGAGGAATAGGGGAGGTGGGGATCTGAAATTTCGGTTGCAGCATGAAACCAAGATTAGATTAAATTTTTAAGCTTTTCAAGAAAATTCTACAAACTATCTCTACTTTAAGAAACATTTGAAAAGCAGAACTAAAAGCTCCCGAAGCAAAATGTATCCATGAATGATTAATCCATATAAAAGAAAATACTTTAATCTGATTTGAAAGCTTGCTTTTCTAGTTAACAGAGAGAAGGCTCAAGGCATTATACGCCGGTAGAACGCCTTATTTTTACCCACTTCTTGCTCTTCTTTCACTTTTACGTGAGTTTCGGCCATTTTCGTATGTAACTTTTCCTGCTTATGGCAACATTTTCTAAGAAGCGTGCACTTAACCTCAAGTTCAAAAAAAAAATCTACCGTGTTCTATTTTTTTTAATGCTTTGCCATTTTGATTTCTTTTAAAAACATCAATCCACCGCGAGCAAAAAACGAACAAAATGCAAAACAAATGCAAATATTCTACCATCCCTTCCCTTCAGGAGGTATGCTTAGGGTTAGTCGTTCGAAAAGGAAGTGAAAAAGAAAAAAAAAACATAAATAAAAGAAGGGGAGGAAAGCAGTGAAAAACCTCAACACGAGGCACCAGAGGCAGTTCGGCGCATGGGACAAAAACTTTGAAATGAAATGTGTTGATTTAATTTTGGAAGAGTTTGGGCAAAGTCGAATGAAAATGTTTAGATTTCTTTTATTCCTTTTGTATGGCGTTTATGCGATGCTCTTTCCTATACATTTTCTTGAGATCAGAGTTGCGCAACTGTAAGTAGAAAAGAACGCCGATGTCCTTCCCTTCTTATAAGACAATTTTCACTATTTCGTAAATCCTTAAATTGATTTCGTCAATTCCGATGGGGATGTGCAGGAATACTACTTCGAACTTTAGAAATATTTAAAGAGCCTCTTTCTTTGATTTCAATCAGTATGCAGAGGTTTTCCCAGCATTGGTTATATTCGAAGACGACATAAAAGGCTGCTTTTTCGATTCCCATTATTAATTAATACTTTCCATATATATGTATTTATATATTTATACACCGTGTTCAAATTTTCAGTCGTTAATAAAATACTTTTTAATCATCCACTCGAGTTCAAATACAATTTTGTAAACTTGAAATGGATGACACTTGGCATTAATACAGTTTTTTAAATATTAATTCATTTTCAATTCTTTAAATAGAGTTTAAGCAGTTTGTAAGGAAAATTGGAATTAGCAAGAAGTAGTCCAGTCGGTAAAAGGCAACGCTTTAAGTATTTCTCACTTGAAGGTGAAGAATGCGAGTTCAATTCTTGAGCAAATCAATAATTTTTGATAAATGAATTAATGCTAGTTTTGTATGAGAGAAAAAAAATTCTCTAATATATATTTAGTAGGATATAAATTTAGAAATAAGAGCTGTCAGCTGTTGGAAACAATATTTCCCATTTCAGTGTAACTGATATGCCTCCTTTTTTTTTCGCTGTATCTTGAATATAAAGTTTTATACTCTTATAAATGCACAGCACTGATTTTTTTTTAAAAACCTACAATCGTAAGTTTTATTTACTCTTTCAAAATGTATCATAGTATTCATGAGATTTGAATGCAATAAGAATTGGATACTATTATAGTTAAGAATAGAAATTGATAAAATAATTGACATAAAGATTATCAAGTCTATTTGTTTGGCTGTTTAAAATAATCTAACACGATCATTTTAAAACGAATATATTTAAATAGATAGAATTTGGAACACAGAATTAATATTTACAATGTAGGTGGCAATCATATTTTGAGCTAGATATGACAAGGAGTAGACCATCTACCAATCTGTACTTTCAGAAATTGTATACATAATAACTCAAAGACTACATGGCTTGAATATATAAAGAGTAGTGTAGGATTTTGTAATTACAAGTGTAGTTTTATGTTAAATTTCAGTTTCAATCGGTTTTGAAAAATATGTCTAAACTACAAATTTGATTTTCAATGCTCTTAACTACGTGCCAAGGATTAAATAACAAAAACTATCAACTGTAGATTCAGTAAAAATCCCGAATCCAAGGCAAAAGTTTATACATTTTAACTTCGGTACGTCAATACTTTGAAAAACATCCTCTGGGATTATACCTTTATTAGAGTGTATGGGAGAAAATTTTCTTGGGAATTATCCGGCAGATTTTGATTTTGTTTCATTTTAAATAATTCATTTAATTTCCTCCAAACGATATATTTAATGACGCGTTCAGTGACAAAATCAATTCGTTCGAAAATTATTGTTACGAATTTCATCCTCCTTCGGGTTCTTTTCGTGTAGTGGGTGTATCCTGTGAAAAACACAAACAGCATTCATTTGTAGAAATACAAAGACTTCGTTTATTCACACATAGATAGGACAGTTGAAAGAAGACAAATATGAACAGTGAAGACGAACATACAGCAGTATTCAACAACAGTAGATAGTAGCCAACATGTGGAAATTCGGTAATGACTACGTCCACAGCATACAAAGTAGTCAGGTAGAATTAAGCAGGAGAAAGGATACTCGTAACTTTGCCCTACAGTATCTGCAGACGGTTGAATTAATCATCTGTTTTCCCTCGCTTTAGCTGCCAACTCACTACTTCAATTCGCGACTACTCCATCCACGACGACTTCTTAGTTCAAGACTAGATTTGAATCCACCGTTTCTTCGCTATTCTTTCATAGATTTCGAATCTATTCACCACCATTAATTCAAGACCATCTGAGCTTAAGAGCGCCAGTCTTTTTATAGTACCAAGGAGGTGCGGTTAAAAGTTTCTGAGACAACCAGGGCATAGCTAGGTACATATTGGTCCCTAATGGACATATCGACAAAATTCTGGAAATTTTGAGAATCATCCATTCTGTCGCCAATGCTTCCAAGTTCAGCGCCAAGTAACCAAATGGTTTTCAAGTCTGTGACCAAGTTCTGAAATACCTGATATGATACCTCATGGCATCCAATACAGATGACTCTAAAGCAAAATTACAGGTTCGTCATATTATCTATGAAAATCAAATTTGCAATACGTGCGGCTACCATAAGCCTGAAAGATTTGCGATTCATCTTTGAGGTTTTTTGAATAATTCATTTTCAATTGTTAGAGATCCAAAGACAAATTTTTACAAATCTATAATTCAACTGAAGAGTTTTCACATTAAATGCAAATTAAAATATTTACAAGTCATAGTGCTAAGTGGAAAAAATTATATAAAATAAGTTTTTAAGTCAATTCCTACTTAGGACAACAAAGAAAGTTTTTATTTCAATTACTTTTTATTAAAAATTGCAATTAATATAGATATGTATATACATATAACAGAATTACTACATTAAAAGGCAAAAGAAAAAAAAATTCCAGCCATCTACACTCTTCGCCTCTGACGATATTTATTCCTAAATTTGTTTGTTGCTAAATATCTTATATACGAGGAATTCTTTCATTCTTTCCACTATCAAAATTAATTAATTAATCAAAAATTTAACTCACCTTTTTAGCCTTCTAGTGAAAAATACAGAAACCCTTGCGTTTTTTACCAACTGAGCTATTGCCTGTTGATTTCAATTTTCATTACAAATTGCTAAAAATCTACTTACCTTATTAATAATTAACTAATTAATTAAATAAATATTAATTTAATTAATGAACTAATAATTTAAAAAGCTGAATTAACATTGTCATTCACTACAAGTTTTTAAAAATGTATTTGAAATTGAGTGGATGAATAAAAATTATTTTATTAAGGATGGAAAATTTGAACAAAATATATAAATAAATAAATACAAAGTTATAACTAATAGTAGGAATTGAATAAATAATCTCCATTTTGCTATCCATTGACAAATGAAAACTCTATTAGTTGGTTGTGTTTGCGAAATTATATTTAATTAACCAATTTTATGATGAAGGTGAGATCATTTTAATCTTTCTTTTTATGATTTTCAGACACGCATATAGTTCTGCCATATAATTTCTTCCTTCTTTCTTATACAATTATTCCAAAATTTAAAAAGATGATTCACTCTTTCGAAAAAACTGTATATATATATATATATATATATATATATATATATATATATATATATATATTTCTAACGATTCATAATTCTTTATTTGTAGGTATAACTCCTGAAAATATATCGACATACAGAAAGAGAACAACATCTGAAATAAACAACATCTTCATATTGAAGGCTTAGTAAGATATTAAAAACTTATGAATAAATATTTGCTAAAAGAAAATAAAGGATCTTTTTTATACATAATCATGAAAAATATTCTTGAAAATAAGATTAATATCATCTTATTTTTTTAATAAATAACATATATACGAAGAGAAAAACCTTTAAAACTCCATCATTTAAAATTCAAATAATTTTAATAATAAAATAATGTAAGATTCATATAATAATTTTTTCACAGATATCAATGATAGTATTTTTAGTTCCCTATGGTTAGAAAATAAATTTTATGTGTGTTTTTATGCATATATTTATTATATTCCTTTTTATTTTCAGCTTTCTTAATACTAGTTATTTATTCCAATTTTGTATTTTTCAAACTTCTTTTAAGAACAGTGTTATAAAGAATTTATATTTTTTTTATATATAAATGACTTATAAATAATTATTTTTCTATTATTGATAGTATTTAATATTATTAAAGAAAAAATTATGTGCGCATTTGAATGCATATATTTATCCCATTTTATTCCCGCTTTATTAATACTGCTTACTTATCTCTATTTTATATTTTCAAACTTCTTTTCCGAAGCTTGTCCCTTGGAATTAATGATTTTTTATAAAAACGATTTATAAAAGAAACATTTCTCTCCCTCTTTTTTTAATTGCTAGGTTTTAACTTTATTTTATGTATCTGTAGGAAATAAATTAATATTTTTATTTGATATTTTTTCAAATATTTTCATGACGTTTTTGTTCATATCATTCAGAGTTTTGCATGCCAGCATATTTCCCATTTTATTTTTTACACGCTATTTTTATGTACTTTTGTTATACTTATTGGTACAAGAATTCAGATGTCTTTTTTACATTTACCGTGTTTCTGTCAGGATTGCCCGTACTTTATCGCTCAAGCCAAATGTATGAATCATGAATTAAAAAAGAAACTTAACAATAAAACGAAGATATTTTAATTCAATTTGCTTACTCAAATATTAAAAATGCAATAGCAATGGCGATTAGATAAGTACCGAAATTTGTGTACCACATCGATAAAAACAGTTTTCTGACAGGTACAACATTTACAGATGAAGTTAATATGTTAGTACTGCTCTACATTCCGTGTAAAATTCATTTTGAAGAATAAAAAGCCACTTGCTTCTCGCAATTGATGCAATTTATCCTGCATGAATCTGATGAACTCAAAACAAAGTCACGAATAGAAAATAGGTATTTTACTCAGTTAGTTAAAAGCCGGCGTCCTGGCATAAGGTTAGCGTGTGTTCCTCGTGATCTGGCCGTCTCGGTTTCGTGTCCCGGTTCGGGCATGGTTGTTCTGTGTTCTATCTGCGAGTAGTGTGAATGTGCACCCCTGTAAAAAGGGGCTGTGGAAGCGAATGTGTGTGTCACCTTCATTTGAGCTATAATTCAGACTTCTGCCCTCTGGGTGCTCATGAGTTTCTTTACGCTCAGAAGCTACTGCACCCCCTTTCCGTGGAAACACGGAGAACGCATCATCATCATCATCATCACTCAGTTAGTTCTTCAGATATTGAAAGTGCCAAACTTTTGCGTGCTGCACCGACAAATAACATTTGCTTAGGTACTGAATTTGCAAATAAAGTCTAATGTATTAATGTTGTACTCTGAGGAATAATAAAAAAAAAGTTTAGAAGACACAGTATCTGGAAAGTAGATATCCTGGATGGGAATATTGTCCCCCAAAGTGGTGAAAGATTGGCCTAATTATCTAAATCGGTAATTCTAGGTGATAGTGGTAATATTTAGACATGATACAGCGACCGTAATGTCGAGACATCTGCAGAAGTAGTCTCAAATATAAATACGAGGCCGGATGTGATTTTCATGGGCCAAGAATTAATCCTCATCGGACATTCACAGACAAATTATTGAAGTGGAAAAGGGTAAAGCAATCATGTGACAACAGGTGGCAAAATAGTTTCGTTATTTTAAAGTGGGCAGAGAGATTGCTGGAAACGTTTAAGTAGGTGATGTGGAACCATCCCCCATACAACCTCGATTTGGTTTCCAGTGACCATTTCCTTTTCCTAGCATTGAAGAAATACTTCTCCGCAAAAAGGTTCATATCAAACGGTGATGTTGAAAAAAATGTCGAGAATCGGCTTAGTAGCAAAGGGCCTGTTTACACAAAAAAGGTTTAAACTAATTGGTCCAGCAATGTTTTATTCACCGGGTAGAGAATCAAGCGCCACATGTTTGTAATAACCATTTGTATCCGGTATCTGTTGTTAATAAAGCCTTTTTCCTATGCTTAGTAAACTTTTGGATCATCCCTCGTAAAGTAAGTGTTGTACTTAGTCTAAACAGTAATAAATAATAATCTTATATAGCAATGCTGAATATATATATATATATATATATATATATATATATAAAGAGAGAGAGAGAAAGAATTATTATAAAACAAAACATAATTTTTTCACATTTTTTTTAGTTATATCTGCATTCATGGCCAATGATATCACTAATATCTGAAATAAATTTTTCATTTATAAATCACATTATTCCAATCAGAATGTTTTAATTTTTTTATTTATTATATTAACTAAATGTTAAATTAGTTTATTTCTCTCATTCTTCCACATTCATTAAAGGAAATGCCAACTATACACATGCATGGAAATTTTATATTAGACACACTTAGCAATTACAATTTTATATATTTATACAACTATACAATAAAGAACATCTTTATCTACTTTTTATATAAATCCTGTATTAAATTTTATATTCTTTTCAAAGCTAATATTTTGCCAGTCACTTTCAGAATAATAATCATAAAATATTCTTCAAGTAGTAGTATTTAATATTGAGCAATTGCAGCATTTTAATTTTGTTTAAGAGAAAGAGAATAAAATTTAATCTCTTCAAAATCTCTTGGGTGATTCTTCTCTTAATAATAATCCGACAACATTACTGCTTCACAAAAGTAACTTCCAAACAAAAAACGAATTGTATTATTGTATTTGACAAATAATAATGAAAACTTTTAAATTTAATCCCCTTGATACTATGGAATGAAAACAACCATTTCTCAGTTGATATTATAATAGAAGAAAAAAACCTCTGAAGAATTTTGTAACATTCTAACATTTATCAAACTTTAAGGAGTTAGATTTGATTTTCATTCCTTACTTTTCTTGTTAAGGAATAAATCACATTTTTAGTTTACAACTCAGAGGAAAATATGAATATAAATAAAATTTTACTCAAGAATGTTTATACTTTGAATTTCTTCAAGTCCTCTCTAACATGGAGAAGAATTCCTGGTAATAAATATACTTCGCCTTCGCTGAAAGTAGAAACTAGGGACGAGGCAATCAATTTTAAATCCCACTTCAGTGTTTTCGAAAATTCCAACTTAAGATTATAGTGATATGATTGCTTGATAGCGTAATATTTCACCATCTTTCGAATGACTTAAGTGCCGGTTATAAAAATTTCATTGCAAGCTGCAAAGAATTTTCAAAAGAAAGTGATGCATCATTTGTCAAACACGTGGTGCAATAAACACCTGTAAATCAAAATTGAATAAAAATATTATTGATTATTATTTTTTCTCCTCTACTATTATATCCGTTTTCTCATTCCATTAAAAATTATTATTAAATTTTTGCATATATATATATATATATATATATATATATATATATATATATATATAATTTTGTGTCGGCATAGGGGTAGAGTGTCTTCTCAGTGACCTTGGCTTCCGTGTTCTAGCACTGATGCTATTATGTGTGTTCTATCTGTGAACAGTGTGAAGGTGCCCCCCCCTGTAAAAAGGGGTTGTACAAGCGACTGTGTCAGACTTCTGCCCTCTGGGTGCTCAGGAGTCTTTTACCTCAGGAGATACTGCACCCCCTTTCCATGGAAACACGGGCACGATATCATCGTTATCACCGTAATTTTATAACGTTATTTTTAGGTTTATTAGAGACATTCGCAAATGTTCTAGGTGCGACCCTTCAGAAATGACCCTATAATTTCCTTCTGCACATGGCACATAACAAATTTCACCTTAGTGGAATTCCACATGTGTTACACAGTGAATTGGTTATTCTCCCTTTCCAGAAGGGAAGGGAGAGTCAAAATCTACATTGTGAAAAAAAATTATGTATATCGACACAAAATGCGGAGTATTTTTTTTTTAAATCAAAGTCTTTAATATTTTCTAGCACCTGAGCTTTGAATGGAATCATTTTAAGCTTCTATCTCAAAATTCTCCAGACGGTGGACTGAGAAATCTGAACTTAAAGATTCCTCCTACTTGAATTTTTTCGGGTTTCTTTGAATGAAAAGTTTTTGCGATACGATCAGACGTTCAAGATTTAAACCTTTGCACAAACAGCACGTAGATTTAAATTTTTCATGCCTTTGATCGATAGATTTTCTGATTTTAACTTATTTTCCGAATTGTGATCGAAAATGCCTTTGCGCAATAGTTTGCGGATGCCGTTTTTCTAAATTGAACGCACAAAAAGCTTTCTCCATTGTAGATGCCGCCATTTTGATTGACAAGTCAAATGACACGCATGGTACGGTTAAGGATTCTATCTTGGCCTTTTTTTATTCCGCATTGTTGTAACCTGGTAAATACGTATGAATGGAAACTTGATAAACTGTTGCAGGAGTTTCTGTTTCAAAAGAACACAGATGTGAAACAATTAAAAATCTTAAAATACAGTATATATATCCCACATATAATTAAACCATCTACGAACTACAATTCAGATTTCTAATTCAACTATTGTCGAAATGCCGATATAAGTCATCAAGAGTTTCCTTCTGGTGCGTTTCTGACTAATTCGAACCAAGTCAGAACAATCAGAACAACACAACAAAACAAAGTTGTTGTGGCTGCTAAAACTAGTTTTGATTAACAATCAAAACGATCATATAGAAATTTTTCATAATGTGCTTCTTCATAAAGCACAAGAGGCAAATGTTTATAATGAACATGAGAGTTATATAAGGGCAATTAATGAATAGCAATTATGTAAATTTACTGAAACGATTTTTAAGGGAGTAATTTTTATACATTTATTTTACATCTCACTATAACTTGCTTCAGGACAAAAGTTATAGGAAAGTGGGGGAAGGAAATTTTTCTAAGACACATACTAAACTTACCGTGTATGCACAGCAAGTATGCATTATAAGTACATATAAAATATAACAAAATCTTAATTTAGCAGTGTTCAAAATTATCGAATAAATGTACTTGTAGCAAAAATAATTGTTTATGAAATATGTGCAATAAGATGTGTTTATAGGTGCTGTTTTATGTATGTGCTAGGTGTCCAAGATAAGAATAAAAGAGTTGTTTATAAACGCAAAATTAGATGTTAAAGAAGAAGGGATAAGAACTATTTAAAGAAGCACGTTACTTGTTATATTAGTAGGTCTAAAAAGACTTGTAGAGTTCCAATAAACAAACACACACATATGTACAAATAAATACACATACCTGCTCTCTTATTTTTATAGTAGATAAGGTATTTAACATTTTCGGCTATTTTTTGAATCAACATTCTTCAGAGGAAAATCGTTGCAAATATAAAATGTGAATTTAATTATACAATACCAAAAACTTTTCAGAAAACGATACAATTGTAGAAAAACATAATAGAAAAAAAACAAGGTTAATTACGTAGTACTGCTAATTACAAGAAAGACGATTTTTTTTTTCTCCCCAAAAAAAAGAATAGAGTTTTATACATTTTTATTATTATATGTTGTTTTACAAGATCCTTAAACAATAAAAAGACAATCAATAAATTTATATGCTGAATACTTAAGACTGTCTTTAATTGCTTTATCCTTAATTATGGAGGATTTGGTTCTGAATTACTCAATAAAAGTACAAATCTGTCGAAAAAACAGTAACAAAATATTTAAAAAAGCTTAAAAAAACGATTCATAATAAACGTCTTAAATCTTATTAATTAAGCACTATACCAGGGAAATTAAGTTCTCAAAAATTATCTCTCGAGTCTTGACGCATTCAATCTTCATTAAATCTGAAAGATCATTTTTTATCATTTAATGGATTTTTTTTTCTTGTGGAATTTTGATTTTACATGAAGAAATGGTAGATTCAGTTACAGATGGAGATTACGTACAGATTGGTTGCGGCGTTCTTTTAATCAATCAAGTAAATAATTTCAATTCATGTATGAGATGAGATTTATAATAAAATCAAAGAGAAACAACAGTTTTTTAAAAGTTTAGTTTAACAAATAAAATTATACAATTAATAAAATTTTGGAATAGTGTAAATGCATACTATTTCCTAATTTTAAAATTAAAAGGAACTTAATTATGTTTTGCTACAAAATAAACGCTGACTGTAAAAAATATTAAAACATATTACGTCTCTTAAAACAAAATAAATACTGGCTAATGACTATATATTTTTGTATGCATATTTATTCTAAAGATATGAAAAGGAAACAAACACTATTTCTCTAAATGAATATTCTGAACTACAAATACTCTTGTTGTGTAGTTGTAGTTTTGTTACGTGTGTTGCACAAGTTTTTTTGTATACATTTCGTGAACATAGCATAATGCACATACACAGATGTGTGTACGCACATGCACAATGCACAAGTTCTGTGCGCCCAATGTTTTTTTTTATAAATATGGTGATATAAATAAAAATTAGAATGAGAAATTGCGATATCGCTTCGTTTTTTGAGTTTCCTTTGTGTAAATGAATCATATACAAACGTTCTCTAAACCGTAAACGTACGCATGCACATTACACATACGTATAGTGTGACACGGTTATGTAAACACACATGGGAGTGTTTACATAAGTATGTGTATCGATAAATATTTCAACAAAAAATAACTAAAAAAAATAATAACTAAAAAAAATAATAGCTAAGAAAAAGCCCTTTCCTTTCACCTTTTAGCGCATCAACTCTATATTGAAACACCTTAATTTTTGAGTAGTAAGGGATTTAATTTGTCTCATATCCTCAGGATTTAATTGATGTATCTTTTCATAACGTTCATACTGTACAATTCAATAATCGCAAGTCTCAACAATGTGCTAAGTAAACTACTTTTTTTAAGAAAAAAATTCTTTTCGGATGTATGAATAACTATAACTCATTTTTATACTATCTGTTTATTCTTTAAAAGTATCAAGAAAGGGCCAATCCCATCTTTAAAGTGAATTTTTTTTGTCTAATTGAAGATAGGAAGAACAGCACAAGGTAAGGTCAACTAAAATTCCGTATTCTTGTTTACAATGAAAAATATTACACAATTATACGCGTATTTTTATTGTTGCTGTTTCTAATGACATTTGCCTTGGACAAGTTCGCTAACAAAGTCAGCGATTTTAAACCAAGAATGCTCATCGTGTTTTTTGTAGCGCCAACTTGGGCCAAGAGTACGTCTTAGGTACTCAGGCATCAAATTCACTTGCACGTCCATTTTTTATTATAAGGGAGGCACCTCCGTGCATCTCACATATAGAACAGATGATGAACAACCATGCCCGAACTGGGACTTGAACCCAAGAAGAAGACGCACTTAATCTATGCTTGACTCCGGCAAGTTTGTTTTGTAGAGACAGACGTGACATAACAGTAATCCTTTCATCAATTACATTATACTTGTGTATAATGAAATATAATTTATAATTTGTATAATGAAATTTTGTATAATTTTGGCTGTTGTGATAGTTTTTGCTTCGAAAAAATATTCTAGAAAATACATATGTTTTATGTTACTCTATGACAAATATAAAATATTTAATGCTTTACATTCTACTGTATTTCATGAGTTAACTAGACATTAACTATTCTTTAACAAAAACAAACAGTTTTATCAATAAGATTGCAGACAGTTAGCAAATACTAAAATTATTCGCATATTTCAGTATGTACATTAATAAATGTTCCATATGTAACATTTATTAAAGTACATAGAAAAAAGAATTTTCTAAAAAATGTAAATATATAGTGTATTTACATTATACAATTATTCTTATCTATATGAACATCTTTCAATACTCAAATTGAGTAAGTTGATTATATTTTTCAATAAACTTTTATGAAGTTTGATTATATTTGTTTAGTTTTCGAATTGAAGAACTATTCTTCTGAATATTAGGAAATCTTATAAATTATCATATAAACTCTGGAATTGCAAGGCATCATAGTGATGAAATAAGTTTTCGTAACGCATTTGTAAAAAGAAAATAATTATTTGAAATCAATATACTTAGCAAATGCTCATTATTTATTCGTTACCCATTAATAGAAGCAGAATTAATTATAAATATTTTATCAACATAAGAAATACATTTGTTATGTAGAGAGGCAAATTTCCATAATAATATATTGCATTATTCTTTTTGACAGTATCCATGTTTCAAAAGTTTAGATATAAAATGACATCTCGTTTTAAATAATATTCACTAAATAAACATTAGAAGCGTGCGAGATATCCACCAAAAATGCAAATATATTTCTGGGGAAAGTGTAAACTCAGACGCGCGGAAAGAATGAATAAATTGCTCTGCAACATTTCCATTTCTGTATAAAATGTTTTTGATTCCGCTTCGACAACACATCAACAATGGAAAAATGTTATTCCTCTTCTGTTTCTTCCTTGCAAAAATGCTGAATTGATCTTGCGCAAAATGTAATTAGTATTATTTCTTATTTCTTCTGATGAATTATAAATAATATTAAATTTTGCATTGGATTGTCAACACGCCATGATCGATATAAAATCGTAAATATATATTGATTGTTTGTGATACGAACAGGTATCCGTTTACAAAGAAATGATCAATTATACACACAAATGCAACTTCAAACAGCAAAAAAGATTAATGGTATCTTCATGTATATTCGATATTCTGAATATCGTAAAGTATCTTGATGCTATAGTAAAATATTGTGAATTGTTATAGAACCCGGAAATTTGGAAATCTCGTCTATCAAATTTTCACTTTCACAATCCCTAATTTGACTTATCGCATGAAAAATTTGCAAAATTTCCATTTCGCTATTTAAGATTTCTGATTGCACTTCGACAACACAACAACAATGGGAAATCGTCGTTTCTCTTCTGTTCGTTCCTTTCAAAAATGCTGCATTGATGTAATTAGATGTAATGAATGGAAGGTAATTAGTATTAATTCTAATTTTTACTGAATAATTTATAAATAATATTAATTTGTGTTTCGGATAGGCAAAATAAGATGAGCGATATAGAAATTTTTATGCTTATTGATAGTTTATGGCACGAGTAAGTTTCAAAAACCAAGGAAATGATCTATGAGATGATCAAATGCAACTTTCATCAGCGTAAGAAATTGAATAATATCTTCATAATTATTTTCAATATTATGAATACTGTATAGTACTTGCAAAAAGCATTCATTGGCAAATAAATGGACAATGAGATTTTTAGTCGAACATTTATTAGCTCAAGAAATTACCTAATGTCTCCACACTGATGTTCGATAATCTAAATAACATGCAGTATCATAAAGATAGAGTTATATATTGTTAGGAGTTTCATGTTAATGGAGAGCACTTTATTTCTTCCAAGAAAAATGTGGAACTATAAATAATGAACATGTTGATATACCTGAAAAAATATCGCTACCATTCGAGAATAAGTATCGTCGGGAATGACAATATTCTATTTGATATTCTAGATCACATACTTATCACGAAGATGCATATATATATTGTCAGACATTTTATGTTAATAGATTGCATTAGCTAGGAGATAACATCTTTCAATATTCACTTTCCCCATACTCAATTCTATACCTTTCAAGAAAAATGTGGAACTGTGAAGGATGGACATTGAACATGATGAGATATCCTCATAAGACATTGCTACAATTCCAGACTTAGTTTCAATGGGAATGAGAGAGTTCATTTATTTGATATTCTGAATTTGATATACCTTATGTATCGTAAAGGCATGGTTATATATTTTTGGGCATTTCATATTAAAAGAGTGAAAAAGCTTGGATATCTGATGTTGGAATATTCATTTTACCCATGCCTAACTTTACTTATTCCAGAAAAATGTGCAACTGTAAATAATGTGTATGCTGAGATACCGTAATAGAATATTGATGTCATTCAAAAATAGTAATGAACATGTATGACAATGAATAAATCTTGAATGTAATCTTGATTAGAATCCACATTACAAATAGTTAGTTGCAGAAATTTAATGCACATTAAACATTTTTAAGGATGTTTTTTTTTTTTGGCTTTATAAATCGCCTCTTTCACTCGTAACCATAGATCATCATCATGTTCATTTACACACAATTAAAGGCTTTTAACAATGTTATTTATATGTATTAAATTAGGTAAATAAATGTATTGTATATTAACCTGGTCATGTGATTGGAGTCCAAAATAACATTTACTATCAAATATAATAACATGATTATTTTTTAAAAACATAGTTACCTGTAGGTTATTCATTCGTCTGTAACTGAATGAAATGTATACAAAAGTAAATTCTTGTGAATTAATGTAAATAACTAATTTGTTTTTTGACTTAACAATAATTACTGAAAGATTTATCAAAGCATTTATGCCATGAAAAGGCTTTCGGTAGAATCACAAATAAGCTCTCCTTTGCATTCAACAATGAAAAGTTTACATATGCATTTACATTGCGAATTAACTATATTAAATTATACAATTACTGAAAGGTTTCTGCTCATATTTGCTCTATAAAAAGGTTTTCGGTGGAATCTCAAATAAGATTCTTCTGTACATTTAGTAGTAAAAATTTTAATTATTAATATTCATAACGAATTTATTATATTGAATTGGCATGACCATAATTCATTCAAAATAAAATATAAATTTATCACTTTTGCAATAACTGCAAATTAAATTCTATCAATTTCATATAATTACTAATTATCAATTTTTGCATACACTCACGCAAACAGAAAACCCTTAATACATTGCTTCACTTATGCATTCTTCTCATATTCAGGCATCTTTAATAAAAGGAGATCATCAACTATCCCAGTCTGTTATATAATACTTCCTTTTTATACAGTGTAGATCGAGAACAAAATCTTTAATACTGCTACTAAATGAAATAACCAATACATATAGAAAACTATTTCAAATACGTTATTTTAATCAGCATGATAATAATCAGGAATGAATATAAATGGCTTTATTAAACAATTTAAAGGAATAGATATATATGACTTTATTAAGCCATTCAGAAATATTTTTAATTTTATTAAACGTGTTCACCTATCTAGCAACAATTATTCAAATTTATATCGGTGTTATTTTGCTTTCAATATTTTCCCCTATGAATTCTTTTTTAAACTTTTCCATTGAAGAATACAGCATTAGGAAATCTGAAAATATCCTAAACCAATAATTCAGTTTAATTAAATTTATATTTCATGAGAGTGGCGCTATCTATTAGAGAAATGTAGTGAAAACAGTATCGTGGTGCAAAATATTTATTCATACTTTTAAATAAATAATAAATTTAAAATAAAATACAATAAATTTGAAACTAAAAAGTGAAAGTAATTAACATAAGAAAAATCTTAAACTGATTGCAATTACTATAAGCTAAAATTTGAATAAATTAATTGGTTTCAGCATTATCTAATATTGATTATCTGAACAAGTTCTAAGAATATCATTTTAAGGATCAATATCACATATTCTCTTTTTAAATTTAAGAAAATGCTGAAACAATCATGAAAGATAACATAAAAACTGAAACACAATCAAAACACACGCATTTCATAATAATTTTTGGGTACAGGCTCATTTTAATGCATTATGCGATTCCACCATCATTACTCATTCTTATTTATTTACGACTTAATTTCGTAAAGATCTTCTTAATGTATGAATTCAAATGAAATGTTCCGAAGAACAAAAAATATTTCTCTCCGTCTCATTCTTTTTAGTTTTTCCCATTAAAAGTTTTTATATCGCGAATTCTGCTGGCAGCCTGACACAGTCAGTACTTTAAGCAAAACGACAATGAATTAAAGTGACTGATGGTATGTTAGGACATTTTATCATGGAAAATGAAGTACTTGACATTTCATTGTAATTTTTTTAAGTCAAAATACCAAATGCATCTAATGCATTTCGCTCAAAATGCAAATTGGAGTCTGCGTTTTAAATCAGACTTTGGGAAATTGTTTGGTATATTCATCTTATTTAAGCTAATATTCAAGGTGGCTCAAAATCCTTGACGGAGGCTTGTATTCCTTAACACTGATCACAGACATATAATGTAAATTACAAATATGACTACAAAATGATGCAAAGTGTTTTGAAGTCGATTAAAAGTTTTAAGGGATTAAACTTTAAAAAAATACAAAATTTAAATTTTTATGCAGATCCCGTGCAAAAAAAAATCCCTATAAGTAAAACGGGCCTCATTCTTTAATAAGGTCATCTATAAAATTTCAGTTTTTTTTAATCATAAAAATTCTCAAGGATGTGTTAAAACAAATTTAGTGAAGGGTCAATCACAAATTAAAATGCAAATATTTATAGCTACGGAGCAGATGACACAACGCAGAGATGCATAATAAGGAAGTAAATTAGGCTTTATATCTTGAGTTTTAAATACAAATTTTAAATAATATACTTCCAGAAAATTACTTTAAAATTTTACTTAGCTTTAAAATATATAAAATATTATATAACTAAATATTATATATATTTAATACATTTTAAGTTTCTGCTCACTACATACAAATATTGGATGAAGATCTCGCTAAATCCAAAACTTTGATATGCATAACAAATCTCATTATTTTATATAAAAGTGGGAAAGAAAAAGAATTGATATCAATAGTGAAAGAAAAAAAATTAACTAAGAAATTATAAGGAAATGAACTAAAATGTTTGTATTGAATAGCAACTTATCAACAGTAAAATATTGCTTTATTTGCTATCTATAAAGCATGAAGGAATATTTCTGTTAATTTATTTTCATAATTTTAAGACCAATTATTTGATTGTTTTTTTTTTTATTATTAACTTGTGATTTCAACACGAATACCATATTTCAGGAAATCAATGCAAAATATGCTTATGTCAGTATAGCTTTTAATACTGAAATGAGTGAAATTAGGGTAGCTTAAAACCATTTTAAATACATGGCTTCAAAATAATTTATTTATTTGATGAAATCCGAACAGTATGTAATGCATTGAAGGGCTTAATTATTATTTTATAGTTTTTAATCTTTCATTTCCATAATATTAACCTGTATCATCACAAACTTAAACTGTAACTTTAGTTCATAACTTTATTTAATGAAATAAATTTACTGGCGAAATGCTGATCGCCTAAAGAAATCTTAAATAAATTTTGCATATTGTATCTTACTATAGATTTAATTTTTACATACTTATGGTCACAGTGTTTTTATGTTTTCGTGATTTAAATTCAGTAGAACTGACTCAATAGCCAAGGACCTATAAGTGGTAAACAAATTGATCCAGCGGTGCGATGAATCGCTCAACAGGTTTGGTAAAATTGTAGAGAACTGACCGCTACATATGTCTCTTAATTGCAATTTGTATCCTGTGTTTGGATCATCTCTCTTACTGATAAGGAATACTACCATGGTTACAAAGTATAAATAAATTCAAACTTATATCATTTTAATTAATTTTGATATGAAAAAGTATCAAATGAATACACTGACTGACACAGAAAAGAAATTAAATGTTTTTAGAAGAG